>CM062272.1:479660-497160 GCA_031216635.1 Dissostichus eleginoides | reverse complement strand
TGCGTTCAGGTGTTAGCGGCGCGTTCAGGTGTTTGGTGTGTTCAGGTGTTAGAGCAGTGCGTTCAGGTGCGTTCAGGTGTGTTCAGGTGTTAGAGCAGTGCGTTCAGGTGTTAGCGTTGCGTTCAGGTGTTAGAGCAGTGTGTTCAGGCGTTAGCGGTGTGTTCAGGTGTTAGCGATGCGTTCAAGTGTTAGCGGTGCGTTCAGGTGTTAGCGGTGCCTTCAGGTGTTAGCGGTGCGTTCAGGTGTTAGAGCAGTGCTTTCAGGTGTTAGTGGTGTGTTCAGGTGTTAGTGGTGTGTTCAGGTGTTAGAGCAGTGCGTTCAGGTGTTAGCGTTGCGTTCAGGTGTTAGCGGTGCGTTCAGGTGTTAGAGCAGTGCGTTCAGGCGTTAGCGGTGTGTTCAGGTGTGGGCGATGCGTTCAAGTGTTAGCGGTGCGTTCAGGTGTTAGCGGTGCCTTCAGGTGTGAGCGGTGCCTTCAGGTGTTAGAGCAGTGCGTTCAGGTGTTAGCGGTGCGTTCAGGTGTTACCGGTGAGTTAAGGTGTTAGCGGTGTCTTCAGGTGTTAGCAGTGCGTTCAGATGTTAGCGGCGTTCATGTGTTAGCAGTGTGTTCAGGTGTTAGCAGTGCGTTCAGGTGTTAGCGGCGTTCAGGTGTTAGCAGTTTGTTCAGATGTTAGCGGCGTTCAGGTGTTAGCAGTGTGTTCAGGTGTTAGCTGTGTGTTCAGGTGTTAGCAGTGCGTTCAGATGTTAGCGGCGTTCAGATGTTAGCGGCGTTCAGGTGTTAGCGGTGCGTTCAGGTGTTGGCGGTGTGTTCAGGTGTTAGCAGTGCATTCAGATGTTAGCGGCGTTCAGGTGTTAGCAGTGTGTTCAGGTGTTAGCGGTGTGTTCAGGTGTTAGCAGTGCGTTCAGATGTTAGCGGCGTTCAGGTGTTAGCGGTGCGTTCAGGTGTTGGCGGTGCGTTCAGGTGTTAGCGGTGCGTTCAGGTGTTAGCGGTGCGTTCAGGTGTTAGCGGTGCATTCAGGTGTTAGCGTGCGCGGTGCGTTCAGGTGTTAAGCATTACCTTCCCGGCGTAGTGGTGCACGATGAGCCCTTGTTCCAGCTGCTGAAGTGCTCGTGCGAGCCCACCTGACCCTGCAGCTTCTGCAGCAGCGTCTGGTCCGCGCCCTCGCTTTTAGCGTGCATCGTCGCACACACGTCGTCCAGGATGCTCATCAGCCCAGGGGGTTCTGGGAAACACGTGTAGTCATGCATTAAAGTTAGTAGTCAAAAAGTTAAGTAAACTTTATTGTCAATCTTTCAGTTTTGTGTACAGAGAAGAGATCGAAATACCGTTTCCCACAATCCCAAATATATATATATATATATATAATATACATCATATATATAATATATATATATATATATATTATATACATTATAATATATATATATATATACATATATATATATATACATATACATAAACATCTATATATATATATATATATAGATGTTTACATTAAGACATAAATAAAAGCACAACAATCAATATATACAAAATAACAGTCACTTCAATATCTTTGAGAATGTGCATTAGTGCAAGACGTCCATAGCAGCGTGTGTGTGTGTGTGTGTGTGTGTGGTGTGTGTGTGGTGTGTGTGTGTGTGTGTGTGTGTGTGTGTGTGTGGTGTGTAGGTGAGAACATGTTTTCTACGTGTTGAAGAACAGACTGACCAGTTTGGACTCGATGAGGTCACAGACCACTTTGTTGTTGAAATACTCGATGGGCGTCCATTGGATCCCCTCCTGCACGTACTCCTCCTGCAGAAACAGGCAGGGGTTACCTCCCAAACATCTGAGGTAATGTCAACACTGCGATGATATGCTAATGATGTAATGTTGTCTGTTCACACTATGATAAGGTAGCGCTACGAGTCTTACCTGCTCTGCCTTCAGCGTGAGCTCGATGAAGATCTGCTGCAGCTTCTCGTTCACAAAGTTGATGCAGAACTGCTCGAAGCCGTTTCTCTGGAAGAGAGAGAGATGATTTCAATAAGGTTCACATTTGGTATTTAACACAGGGTTCATGAAGGCATCGTGTTGACCCTGGTAGTTCCATCTGTATGAACACCAATCAGCTCACACCTTTAGAGTCATGTGACCATGTTTCTACCTGGAAGATCTCGAAGCCGTAGATGTCGAGGACTCCGATGTTGAACTCCTCCTGATCCTTCTGTATGGCTTTATTGATGCACTGCCAATACAGACCATAACATAAACATACCAACACAGCGTAAAGACCAACACAGTGTAAAGACCAACACAGTGTAAACACAGCGTAAAGACCAACACAGCGTAAAGACAGCGTAAACACAGCGTAAACACAGCGTAAAGACCAACACAGCGTAAAGACAGCGTAAAGACCAACACAGCGTAAACACAGCGTAAAGACCAACACAGTGTAAAGACCAACACAGTGTAAAGACCAACACAGTGTAAAGACAGCGTAAAGACAGCGTAAAGACCAACACAGCGTAAAGACAGCGTAAAGACAGCGTAAACACAGCGTAAAGACCAACACAGCGTAAACACAGCGTAAACACAGCGTAAAGACCAACACAGCGTAAACACAGCGTAAAGACAGCGTAAAGACCAACACAGCGTAAACACAGCGTAAAGACCAACAGAGTGTAAACACAGCGTAAAGACCAACACAGCGTAAAAACAGCGTAAAGACCAACACAGCGTAAAGACAGCGTAAAGACCAACACAGCGTAAAGACCAACACAGTGTAAACACAGCGTAAAGACCAACACAGCGTAAAGACCAACACAGTGTAAAGACCAACACAGCGTAAAGACCAACACAGCGTAAAGACCAACACAGTGTAAAGACCAACACAGTGTAAAGACCAACACAGTGTAAAGACCAACACAGCGTAAAGACCAACACAGTGTAAACACAGCGTAAAGACCAACACAGCGTAAAGACCAACACAGTGTAAAGACCAACACAGCGTAAAGACCAACACAGCGTAAAGACCAACACAGTGTAAAGACCAACACAGTGTAAAGACCAACACAGTGTAAAGACCAACACAGCGTAAAGACCAACACAGTGTAAACACAGCGTAAAGACCAACACAGTGTGAAGACCAACACAGTGTAAAGACCAACACAGTGTGAAGACCAACACAGTGTAAAGACCAACACAGTGTGAAGACCAACACAGCGTAAAGACCAACACAGTGTAAAGACCAACACAGTGTAAAGACCAACACAGTGTAAAGACCAACACAGTGTAAACACAGTGTAAAGACCAACACAGCGTAAAGACCAACACAGCGTAAAGACCAACACAGCGTAAAGACCAACACAGCGTAAAGACCAACACAGTGTAAAGACCAACACAGCGTAAAGACCAACACAGTGTAAACACAGCGTAAAGACCAACACAGCGTAAAGACCAACACAGTGTAAAGACCAACACAGTGTAAACACAGCGTAAAGACCAACACAGTGTGAAGACCAACACAGTGTAAAGACCAACACAGCGTAAAGACCAACACAGTGTAAAGACCAACACAGTGTAAAGACCAACACAGTGTAAAGACCAACACAGTGTAAACAGTGTAAAGACCAACACAGCGTAAAGACCAACACAGTGTAAAGACCAACACAGCGTAAAGACCAACACAGTGTAAACAGTGTAAAGACCAACACAGTGTAAAGACCAACACAGTGTAAACAGTGTAAAGACCAACACAGTGTAAAGACCAACACAGTGTAAAGACCAACACAGTGTAAAGACCAACACAGCGTAAACACAGTGTAAAGACAGGTTAAACATGAAAACAAAAAACGTTTCCATTACAATTCTGACTTTTCTCGAATTTAGATTTTTTTCTTAAAATTCTGACTTTTTTCAAAAAAATCTGACTTTTTCCACAATTTTTTAATTTGGACTTTTTCACAGAATGCCCAAATTCTGGCTTGATTCTCATTATCACCATTTTTTTTCAAAATGTTTCCCTTTTACTCCAAACTGATTTTTTTTGAAAAAATCTCAAAATCCTGACTTTTTTTGAAAACATTTTGACTTTTTCCTCAAGATTTTAAATGTTTTTACTTTTTCACAAAATGCCCAAATTCTGACTTGATTATCAACATTCTGATTTTTCTCAAAATCGCAACATTCTGACTTTTTTCAAAAATGTCTGACTTTTCTCATATTTTGACATTTTTCTTAAAATTCTGACTTTCTTCTCAAAATGTTGACTTTTTCCTAAATGCCCAAATTCGGACTTTTTTTCATGTCTAAAAATTCTGACTTTCCTCACAATACTGACTTTTTTCTCAAAAGTATATAGAGTACTCACGTCCACCAGGTAGTCGAACAGCCGTGTGTACACAGCTTTGGACAGAGCGTCTCTGGAGAAGCAGGCCTGCTCCGTGCTCATCGTCACGGCGATGGACTCCGTCTTTCCGCCCCACTTACTGTCCATCACCCTGCTGGTGAGTTTACTGCAGAGACCGTCCTGAGGGATGCCCAGCAGGAAGGACGGGAACGCCAGAACTGACAGGGACAGACAGAGAGTTACAGACCGTCCTGAGGGACGCCCAGCAGGAAGGACGGGAACGCCAGAACTGACAGGGACAGACAGAGAGTTACAGACCGTCCTGAGGGACGCCCAGCAGGAAGGACGGGAACGCCAGAACTGACAGGGACAGACAGAGAGTTACAGACCGTCCTGAGGGACGCCCAGCAGGAAGGACGGGAACGCCAGAACTGACAGGGACAGACAGAGAGTTACAGACCGTCCTGAGGGACGCCCAGCAGGAAGGACGGGAACGCCAGAACTGACAGGGACAGACAGAGAGTTACGGGACGCCCAAGGAAGGACGGGAACGCCACATATACATATATATATATATACATACATATACATATACATACATATATAGTAGTGTCGCACAGTCCTGGCTCTCCACCACTGCGTAGTATATATCGTGTGTACTGTAGTATATATATATATATAGTAGTGTCTCACAGTCCTGGCTCTCCACCACTGCGTAGTATATATCGTGTGTACTGTAGTATATATATATAGATATAGATAGTAGTGTCTCACAGTCCTGGCTCTCCACCACTGCGTAGTTGTTCTCTTCTCTGAAGCTGATGTTCCCCAAATGAAGAATAGCTGCAACCAGCTGGAGGACAGATTCCTGGTCCTCAGAGGACAGACCGACAACTGACATGGCCTCCTGCAGGGAGACAGACAGGTTACAGGGAGACAGACAGGTTACAGAGAGACAGACAGGTTACAGAGAGACAGACAGGTTACAGGGAGACAGACAGGTTACAGAGAGACAGACAGGTTAACAGAGAGACAGACAGGTTAACAGAGAGACAGACAGGTTACAGAGAGACAGACAGGTTACAGGGAGACAGACAGGTTACAGAGAGACAGACAGGTTACAGAGAGACAGACAGGTTAACAGAGAGACAGACAGGTTACAGAGAGACAGACAGGTTACAGGGAGACAGACAGGTTACAGAGAGACAGACAGGTTACAGAGAGACAGACAGGTTGCAGGGAGACAGACAGGTTGCAGGGACAGACAGGTTACAGAGAGACAGACAGGTTACAGAGAGACAGACAGGTTACAGGGACAGACAGGTTACAGAGAGACAGACAGGTTACAGGGACAGACAGGTTACAGAGAGACAGACAGGTTAACAGAGAGACAGACAGGTTACAGAGAGACAGACAGGTTACAGGGAGACAGACCGGTTACAGAGAGACAGACAGGTTACAGGGACAGACAGGTTACAGAGAGACAGACAGGTTACAGGGACAGACAGGTTACAGAGAGACAGACAGGTTAACAGAGAGACAGACAGGTTACAGGGACAGACAGGTTACAGAGAGACAGACAGGTTACAGAGAGACAGACAGGTTACATAGAATCAGACAAGAAATCTTTAAGGACACTGTAATAAAATACAGTTAAATAGCAATAAAATAATGCAGTAATTTACATGGAAATAGAATGTAATGAATTATAGGATATGAAATATGAAATATGAAATCAGAATATGTGCAGAAAGGAGTATGAACATTGGGTGCATTAATGTAATGCATATAGTCTATGATGTGGCAGAGGTAAAGTGTCAGCGGGGGGGCCGGGCCTTGTTTAAGAGGCCGGTAGCGGAGGGGAAGAAACTGTTCAGGTGGCGAGAGGTTCTGGTCCTGATGGAGCGCAGCCTCCTGCCAGAGGGGAGGGGGGTGAACAGTTTGTGTCCAGGGTGGGAGGGGTCGGCCACTATCTTCCCTGCCCGCCTCAGGGTCCTGGAGGCATGCAGGTCGTGGAGGGATGGCAGATTGCAGCCGATCACCTTCTCTGCAGAGCGGATGACACGCTGCAGCCTGCCCTTATCCTTGGCTGTGGCTGCGGCGTACCAGATGGTGATGGAGGAGGTGAGGATGGACTCCATGATGGAGGAGGTGAGGATGGACTCCATGATGGAGGTGTAGAAGTTCACCATCATCGTCTTTGGCAGGTTGAATTTCTTCAGCTGCCTCAGGAAGAACATCCTCTGCTGTGCTTTTTTGGTGAGGGAGCAGATGTTCTGCTCCCATTTGAGGTCCTGGGCGATGATGGTGACCAGGAAGAGGAAAGACTCCACAGCAGTTACTGGGGAGTCACACAGAGTGATGGGGAGTCACACAGAGTGATGGGGGGTCACACAGAGTGATGGGGGGTCACACAGAGTGATGGGGGGTCACACAGAGTGATAGGGGGTCACACAGAGTGATGGGGGGGTCACACAGAGTGATGGGGGGTTCACACAGAGTGATGGGGGTCACACAGAGTGATGGGGGGGTCACACAGAGTGATGGGGGGGTCACACAGAGTGATGGGGGTTTCACACAGAGTGATGGGGGTCACACAGAGTGATGGGGGGTCACACAGAGTGATAGGGGGTCACACAGAGTGATGGGGGTCACACAGAGTGATAGGGGTCACACAGAGTGATGGGGGTCACACAGAGTGATGGGGGGGTCACACAGAGTGATGGGGGTCACACAGAGTGATGGGGCCGGGTGGGGCTGCGTTCTTCCTAAAGTCCACGACCATCCCCACTGTCTTGACAGCGTTGAGCTCCAGGTGGTTTTCCCCACACCAGGTCACCAGATGGTCCATCTCCCACCTGTAGGCAGACTCGTCCCCACCAGAGATGAGTCCGATGAGGGTCGTGTCGTCTGAACTTCAGGAGCGTGACAGACTGGTGACTGGAGGTGCAGCTGTTGGTGTACAGGGAGAAGAGCAGAGGTGAAAGGACGCAGCCTTGAGGGGAACCTGTGCTGATGGTCCGGGGGTCAGAGACGTGTTTCCCTAGCCTCACGTGCTGCTTCCTGTCAGACAGGAAGTCTGTGATCCACCTGCAGGTGGAGTCGGGCACGTGCAGCTGGGAGAGCTTGTCCTGCAGCAGAGCCGGGATGATGGTGTTGAAGGCGGAGCTGAAGTCCACAAACAGGATCCTGGCGTAGTTTCCTGCTGTGTCCAGGTCTAAAAAGTCTGTTTACATCCCTTTCATTGATAGAGTGGGTATCTGATGTGTCGGGGGAGGTCAGTGGTGTGGGAGAGTGGGACACTGAAGGGGAAGGGGACGTGGAGGTGTGAGAATGAAGCTGTTGGGAGGTGTCACGGGGGATGGTGTCAGGACTGAACTCTTTGTCTTCAAATCTACAGTAGAACTGATTCAGGCCCCAGCCACACGAGGACGTTAACGGTCATAACTGCTACAGTTCTCTAACATATAGACGGTTTCGGCCACACGAGGACGTTAACGGTCATAACTGCTACAGTTCTCTAACATATAGACGGTTCGGCCACACGAGGACGTTAACGGTCATAACTGCTACAGTTCTCTAACATATAGACGGTTCGGCCACACGAGGACGTTAACGGTCATAACTGCTACAGTTCTCTAACATATAGACGGTTCGGCAACACGAGGCCGACATGGAAACGCATAAAACGATAACGATAACGGGTCCCTCGGTGGGTAGATCTGCGGACGCAACGCTCTGGGGGGGCAAACGGCTCCGTGTTTACGCCTATACGATCATTTCCTGATAACGATGAAGCAATAGCCCCGCCTCTCCCCACGTCTCCTGCTCAGAGATCAGCTGCTGGGCTCTCAGAAGAGGGGGAGGAAAAGAGAGGCTCCGTGTTTTATTCTTATATTATTATATCGAGTCGTTATCAATTTGTTTTAAAGCTCAATAAATAACAAAGAAGACCTCTGACCGGCACTTTTCTAATTTTGTCCGGAACATTTAAACTTTAACGGACACGTTGAACGGCGAAAACAAATCTAACTGAAACTCTGCCGCACGGTCCCCTCGTCCCTTGGAAGAGGCGGAGAGGTGGGTGTTCTTCATCTGCTGGTGGACTACCGGAGAGCAGGAGCACACGCTCGCCTCGGGGAGGGAGAGAAAGAGCCAGAGCGTCCACAGCGGAGAATAAACAGAAGGGAAACCATGGCAACCATGCGCGGGAAGTCTTCTTCGCTGCTTTTGTGGCAGACTACAGCGCCACTTACAGGCCTGGCATATGTACTGCAGCGTCTCCAGCACTTTCGAGCGGTCTCGTGTGAACGGACACGTTTCTGGTGCCTGTTGCGTGTGGACGGAAGACTTTTTTGATATCGATTTCGGTCCGTTTGCGTTATCGTCCTCGTGTGGCTCCAGCCTTAGATCGTTTGCAAGGCGTCAGTCGTTCATGGAGAGTGAGGCCGATTTCGGCCGTCGATTGGTGTCCCGCACCGTCATGTCTTTTTGGCCGCGCCGACACCTTCCGCTCCCGATTCAACATGTTGAATCGGGAGGCTGTCGGCCTAATAAATCACTCTGATTGGCTGTTCAGCTTAGCGAATCAGTGCATGAGAAGCGAAACGGAAGTGAAGAAGGCACACACAGACCGCACTAAACATGTTTTCGATTATAAGTCGTTATGTGAAACAGTCTGTGATGGACGAGAGTGAAAATGGAACGCACGCTATTTGTTGTTTGTATATATCACGTAGTCTGTCTTCCGGTTGTTTCCTCTTTTGAATGACGAATACACACTACCGCCGCCTGCTGGTAAGGAGAGTTATTGCCACTCACGCATGCGCAGTGCGTACGTGCTACTAGGCCGTCAGCTGAAGTCTTTGCGGTGTGTTCCAGCGCGACTGTTGGCCAAGACGCAGGAGACGCAGGAGACGCGAGGCGACACAAAAGTCGGGTCCGTCGGGACGTGTTCTTTGGTGTCAGTTTGGTGGGTCCGGGCCTTTAGACCACGCCAGACAGAAGCAGAGTCGTTTGCTGAGAGCTGGTGTTGGAGTTTCTCAGAGTATTGTCGTTTAGCATCTCTCACCGCCTTGCTAAAGACGTACTTCGACTCGTGCCTTATCACCACTCCTTAGAGACAGACAGGTTAACAGACACAAAGACAGGTTACAGAGAGACAGACAGGTTCACATCCCACCACTGACATGGCCTCCTGCAGGACCACGGACAGACAGGTACAGACAGGTACAGACAGGTACAGACAGGTAAAGACTGACAGAGACAGACAGAAAGGTACAGGTACAGACAGACAGAGACAGACAGACAGAGACAGACAGACAGGTACAGACAGACCGGTACAGACAGACCGGTACAGACAGACAGGTACACACAGACAGAGACAGACAGAAAGGTACAGGTACAGACAGACAGGTACAGACAGACAGAGACAGGCAGAAAGGTAGAGGTACAGACAGACAGGTACAGACAGACAGAGACAGACAGAGACAGACAGACAGGTACAGACAGACAGACAGGTACAGACAGACAGAGACAGACAGAAAGGTACAGACAGAGACAGACAGAAAGGTACAGGTACAGACAGACAGGTACAGACAGACAGACAGGTACAGACAGAAAGGTACACACAGACAGAGACAGACAGAAAGGTACAGGTACAGACAGACAGGTACAGACAGACAGAGACAGAGAGAAAGGTACAGGTACAGACAGACAGGTACAGACAGACAGAGACAGACAGACAGACAGGTACAGACAGACCGGTACAGACAGACAGAGACAGACAGACAGGTACAGACAGACCGGTACAGACAGACAGGTACAGACAGACAGAGACAGACAGAAAGGTACACACAGACAGAGACAGACAGAAAGGTACAGGTACAGACAGACAGGTACACACAGACAGAGACAGGCAGAAAGGTACAGGTACAGACAGACAGGTACAGACAGAGACAGACAGAAAGGTACAGGTACAGACAGACAGGTACAGACCATGGTGTCTGTGAACTCTTTCTTGTCGTTGATGTCCTCCACGGTGTAGGTTCCTGATTGGTTCAGGTAGTAGTAATAGTCGGGGGTCGTGACCCCCAGGTTCTCCCTCTGCTCCGAGGTCGCCCCCCCCAACAGCTGAGGCCAGAGGTCACACAGAGGTCAACAAGGGGTCACACAGAGTATATATATATATATATATATATATATTCAGTGCCTGTCTTAGTAATTGTATTATATGCATGGGCGTAATATGGGGATTGTTGTTAGGGTTAGCATCTAGTTAGTTAGCTGCTCTAAAGGATATAAGAAGCTGTTTCTACATAAGGTGGAGGAGAGCTCTCTCCTGTCAGACTGAGAGGCTCTGATAACTACAGCTCAGACTGAGAGTGATAACTACAGCTCAGACTGAGAAGCTCTGATAACTACAGCTCAGACTGAGAGACTGATAACTACAGCTCAGACTGAGAGGCTCTGATAACTACAGCTCAGACTGAGAGGCTCTGATAACTACAGCTCAGACTGAGAGGCTCTGATAACTACAGCTCAGACTGAGAGTGATAACTACAGCTCAGACTGAGAAGCTCTGATAACTACAGCTCAGACTGAGATACTGATAACTACAGCTCAGACTGAGAGGCTCTGATAACTACAGCTCAGACTGAGAGGCTCTGATAACTACAGCTCAGACTGAGATATAACTACTGCTCAGACTGAGAGATATAACTACAGCTCAGACTGAGAGAGATAACTACAGCTCAGACTGAGAGGCTCTGATAACTACAGCTCAGACTGAGAGATATAACTACAGCTCAGACTGAGAGTGATAACTACAGCTCAGACTGAGAAGCTCTGATAACTACAGCTCAGACTGAGATACTGATAACTACAGCTCAGACTGAGAGGCTCTGATAACTACAGCTCAGACTGAGAGGCTCTGATAACTACAGCTCAGACTGAGAGGCTCTGATAACTACAGCTCAGACTGAGATATAACTACTGCTCAGACTGAGAGATATAACTACAGCTCAGACTGAGAGAGATAACTACAGCTCAGACTGAGAGGCTCTGATAACTACAGCTCAGACTGAGAGATATAACTACAGCTCAGACTGAGAGGCTCTGATAACTACAGCTCAGACTGAGAGGCTCTGATAACTACAGCTCAGACTGAGAGACTGATAACTACAGCTCAGACTGAGAGGCTCTGATAACTACAGCTCAGACTGAGAGATATAACTACAGCTCAGACTGAGAGATATAACTACAGCTCAGACTGAGAGGCTCAGATAACTACAGCTCAGACTGAGAGATATAACTACAGCTCAGACTGAGAGGCTCTGATAACTACAGCTCAGACTGAGAGGCTCTGATAACTACAGCTCAGACTGAGAGAGATAACTACAGCTCAGACTGAGAGGCTCTGATAACTACAGCTCAGACTGAGAGGCTCTGATAACTACAGCTCAGACTGAGAGTGATAACTACAGCTCAGACTGAGAGGCTCTGATAACTACAGCTCAGACTGAGAGGCTCTGATAACTACAGCTCAGACTGAGAGACTGATAACTACAGCTCAGACTGAGAGGCTCTGATAACTACAGCTCAGACTGAGAGGCTCTGATAACTACAGCTCAGACTGAGAGGCTCTGATAACTACAGCTCAGACTGAGAGATATAACTACAGCTCAGACTGAGAGGCTCTGATAACTACAGCTCAGACTGAGAGATATAACTACAGCTCAGACTGAGAGGCTCAGATAACTACAGCTCAGACTGAGAGATATAACTACAGCTCAGACTGAGAGAGATAACTACAGCTCAGACTGAGAGGCTCTGATAACTACAGCTCAGACTGAGAGGCTCTGATAACTACAGCTCAGACTGAGAGATATAACTACAGCTCAGACTGAGAGATATAACTACAGCTCAGACTGAGAGAGATAACTACAGCTCAGACTGAGAGATAACTACAGCTCAGACTGAGAGGCTCTGATAACTACAGCTCAGACTGAGAGACTGATAACTACAGCTCAGACTGAGAGGCTCTGATAACTACAGCTCAGACTGATAGAGATAACTACAGCTCAGACTGAGAGGCTCTGATAACTACAGCTCAGACTGAGAGAGATAACTACAGCTCAGACTGAGAGAGATAACTACAGCTCAGACTGAGAGATATAACTACAGCTCAGACTGAGAGAGATAACTACAGCTCAGACTGAGAGATATAACTACAGCTCAGACTGAGAGATAACTACAGCTCAGACTGAGAGATATAACTACAGCTCAGACTGAGAGATATAACTACAGCTCAGACTGAGAGACTCTGATAACTACAGCTCAGACTGAGAGACTGATAACTACAGCTCAGACTGAGAGGCTCTGATAACTACAGCTCAGACTGAGAGAGATAACTACAGCTCAGACTGAGAGACTGATAACTACAGCTCAGACTGAGAGGCTCTGATAACTACAGCTCAGACTGAGAGAGATAACTACAGCTCAGACAGAGACTGATAACTACAGCTCAGACTGAGAGATATAACTACAGCTCAGACTGAGAGACTCTGATAACTACAGCTCAGACTGAGAGACTGATAACTACAGCTCAGACTGAGAGAGATAACTACAGCTCAGACTGAGAGAGATAACTACAGCTCAGACTGAGAGGCTCTGATAACTACAGCTCAGTGAGAAACTCTGATAACTACAGCTCAGACTGAGAGAGATAACTACAGCTCAGACTGAGAGAGATAACTACAGCTCAGACTGAGAGGCTCTGATAACTACAGCTCAGACTGAGAGGCTCTGATAACTACAGCTCAGACTGAGAGACTGATAACTACAGCTCAGACTGAGAGGCTCTGATAACTACAGCTCAGACTGAGAGATATAACTACAGCTCAGACAGAGATATAACTACAGCTCAGACTGAGAGATATAACTACAGCTCAGACTGAGAGGCTCAGATAACTACAGCTCAGACTGAGAGATATAACTATAGCTCAGACTGAGAAGCTCTGATAACTACAGCTCAGACTGAGAGGCTCTGATAACTACAGCTCAGACTGAGAGGCTCTGATAACTACAGCTCAGACTGAGAGATATAACTACAGCTCAGACTGAGAGATATAACTACAGCTCAGACTGAGAGAGATAACTACAGCTCAGACTGAGAGAGATAACTACAGCTCAGACTGAGAGATAACTACAGCTCAGACTGAGAGGCTCTGATAACTACAGCTCAGACTGAGAGACTGATAACTACAGCTCAGACTGAGAGGCTCTGATAACTACAGCTCAGACTGATAGAGATAACTACAGCTCAGACTGAGAGGCTCTGATAACTACAGCTCAGACTGAGAGAGATAACTACAGCTCAGACTGAGAGAGATAACTACAGCTCAGACTGAGAGATATAACTACAGCTCAGACAGAGAGATAACTACAGCTCAGACTGAGAGGCTCTGATAACTACAGCTCAGACTGAGAGAGATAACTACAGCTCAGACTGAGAGATAACTACAGCTCAGACTGAGAGATATAACTACAGCTCAGACAGAGATATAACTACAGCTCAGACTGAGAGGCTCTGATAACTACAGCTCAGACTGAGAGATATAACTACAGCTCAGACAGAGAGATAACTACAGCTCAGACTGAGAGACTCTGATAACTACAGCTCAGACTGAGAGAGATAACTACAGCTCAGACTGAGAGGCTCTGATAACTACAGCTCAGAGTGAGAGACTCTGATAACTACAGCTCAGACTGAGAGACTCTGATAACTACAGCTCAGACTGATAGAGATAACTACAGCTCAGACTGAGAGGCTCTGATAACTACAGCTCAGACTGAGAGAGATAACTACAGCTCAGACTGAGAGAGATAACTACAGCTCAGACTGAGAGATATAACTACAGCTCAGACAGAGAGATAACTACAGCTCAGACTGAGAGGCTCTGATAACTACAGCTCAGACTGAGAGAGATAACTACAGCTCAGACTGAGAGATAACTACAGCTCAGACTGAGAGATATAACTACAGCTCAGACAGAGATATAACTACAGCTCAGACTGAGAGGCTCTGATAACTACAGCTCAGACTGAGAGATATAACTACAGCTCAGACAGAGAGATAACTACAGCTCAGACTGAGAGACTCTGATAACTACAGCTCAGACTGAGAGAGATAACTACAGCTCAGACTGAGAGGCTCTGATAACTACAGCTCAGAGTGAGAGACTCTGATAACTACAGCTCAGACTGAGAGACTCTGATAACTACAGCTCAGACTGAGAGACTGATAACTACAGCTCAGTGAGGTAAAGGACTCTGAGTGTTTAGATTTAGTCCAAGTTATCTCTGTCTGGTAGTAGTGTGTATATATATATATATATATTATATATATATATATATAATATATATATATATATATATGTGTATAAGTACCTGGTAGTAGATGTGGAAACTCTTCTCTCGGGGTTCTGCGAGACGACCCGAGTTTTCTCCAGCAGGAAGTTGGAGATCTTCCCTCCATCAGGACCCCCCCCCTGCTGAACTGGATCTCAAGTACTTCCCCTGACAGGAGGAGCGTGTACACGTGTTGAAGTACACAGCAGGAGTATTGACACAGTATTATACTGTATATGAATATATATATATGAATGTACAGATACTCACAAATCTGCTGGAGTTGTTGTGTTTGGACGTCTTGGCGTTACCAAAAGCCTCCAGCAGGGGGTTAGACTGCAGGATGATGTCTTTCACATGCTGCCACACACACACACACACACACACACCACACACACACACACACACACACACACAACACACACACACACACACACACACACACACACACACACACACACACACACACACACACACACACACACACACACACACACACACACACACACACACACACACACACACACACACACACACACACAACACACACACACACACCACACACACACACACACACACACACACACACACACACACACACACACACACACACACACGATTATCCAGCCTCCATTGTAACAGTCGTGGGTGTACTGTGTATGAGTGTGTGTGTGTGTGCGCACGTATGTGTGCGTATGTGTGCGTATGTGTGCGTATGTGTCCGTATGTGTGCGTGTGGAGTGTCGCAGTAGAACGTTCCACTGTAGCGCCCGGTACATTAATGGGAAACCCTAAATGTTTGAGCACCCTCTATGAAACGTCAAGCTACCCCACAGCACCCCAAAATAAGATCTCTGGCGCCGCCACTGGGTTCAGGTTCTGGTTCTGGTTCAGGTGAGGTACTGACCTGGACTTTGTCTCCTCCTCCGGACACCTTGGAGACGTAGCTCATGATGTATTTAGCCGCCACAGTTTTCCCCGCTCCACTCTCCCCGCTGACAGGAAACAGGAAACAGCATGAGAGTGGTTTACCTCCAGCAGGTGTGAGACAGAGAGCTGATTGGTTGACGCCTCACAGGTAAACTCTACAGGTAAACTCTACAGGTAAACTCTACAGGTAAACTCTACAGGTAAACTCTCTACAGGTAAACTCTACAGGTAAACTCTACAGGTAAACTCTTCAGGTAAACTCTACAGGTAAACTCTACAGGTAAACTCTACAGGTAAACTCTACAGGTAAACTCCACAGGTAAACTCTTCAGGTAAACTCTACAGGTAAACTCTACAGGTAAACTCTACAGGTAAACTATACAGGTAAACTCTACAGGTAAACTCTTCAGGTAAACTCTACAGGTAAACTCTACAGGTAAACTCTCTACAGGTAAACTCTCTACAGGTAAACTCTCTAAAAGGTAAACTCTACAGGTAAACTCTCTACAGGTAAACTCTCTAAAAGGTAAACTCTAAAGGTAAACTCTCTAAAAGGTAAACTCTCTACAGGTAAACTCTACAGGTAAACTCTACAGGTAAACTCTTCAGGTAAACTCTACAGGTAAACTATACAGGTAAACTCTACAGGTAAACTCTTCAGGTAAACTCTACAGGTAAACTCTACAGGTAAACTCTACAGGTAAACTCTCTAAAAGGTAAACTCTCTACAGGTAAACTCTACAGGTAAACTCTACAGGTAAACTCTTCAGGTAAACTCTACAGGTAAACTCCACAGGTAAACTCCTCAGGTAAACTCTACAGGTAAACTCTTCAGGTAAACTCTACAGGTAAACTCCACAGGTAAACTCTACAGGTAAACTCTACAGGTAAACTCCACAGGTAAACTCTTCAGGTAAACTCTACAGGTAAACTCTTCAGGTAAACTCTACAGGTAAACTCTTCAGGTAAACTCTACAGGTAAACTCTACAGGTAAACTCTACAGGTAAACTCTCTACAGGTAAACTCTACAGGTAAACTCTTCAGGTAAACTCCACAGGTAAACTCTACAGGTAAACTCTACAGGTAAACTCTTCAGGTAAACTCTTCAGGTAAACTCCACAGGTAAACTCCACAGGTAAACTCTACAGGTAAACTCTACAGGTAAACTCTACAGGTAAACTCTACAGGTAAACTCTACAGGTAAACTCCACAGGTAAACTCTACAGGTAAACTCCACAGGTAAACTCTACAGGTAAACTCAGGTAAACTCTACAGGTAAACTCAGGTAAACTCTACAGGTAAACTCTACAGGTAAACTCTACAGGTAAACTCAGGTAAACTCTACAGGTAAACTCTACAGGTAAACTCTACAGGTAAACTCTTCAGGTAAACTCTTCAGGTAAACTCTACAGGTAAACTCTACAGGTAAACTCTACAGGTAAACTCAGGTAAACTCTACAGGTAAACTCTACAGGTAAACTCTACAGGTAAACTCTTCAGGTAAACTCTACAGGTAAACTCTTCAGGTAAACTCTTCAGGTAAACTCTACAGGTAAACTCTACAGGTAAACTCTACAGGTAAACTCCACAGGTAAACTCTACAGGTAAACTCTTCAGGTAAACTCCACAGGTAAACTCTACAGGTAAACTCTACAGGTAAACTCTTCAGGTAAACTCCACAGGTAAACTCTACAGGTAAACTCTTCAGGTAAACTCCACAGGTAAACTCCACAGGTAAACTCTACAGGTAAACTCAGGTAAACTCTACAGGTAAACTCCACAGGTAAACTCTACAGGTAAACTCCACAGGTAAACTCTACAGGTAAAC
>CM062272.1:419660-477160 GCA_031216635.1 Dissostichus eleginoides | reverse complement strand
TGTCTGTGTGTGTCTGTGTCTGTGTGTGTGTGTGTGTGTGTGTGTGTGTGTGTGTGTGTGTACATGCTGAACTTAAAATGTTTCAGCTGTTATTCTTTATATTTCTCAGGTGTTTATAAAACATGGTAATAGTTCTTTTTAAAGGTTTTATTTGTGAAACTTCACTCTGCCCCCCCCCCGCCCCGCCCCGCCCCGCCCCCCCCCTTTATTAAAATATCTCACTTCATTTAATTAAATATAAATAATAATATGATTTATATTGAACGTTTCCTCCAATCAGATCACTTGTTGATGAACGTCTTTATACCGTGTTAGTTATTCAAATCTATCCAAACACATTTTTTATTTATTTTCATTCATAGAATTTAATTATTTCAATTTTTGTATTTAATAATAAAAACACATGTGAAGTTAAAAAGTGCCGAGTCATCAATCAAAGTGATCGGAAAGATTCAATGAGCTCCTGCTGGACCGGGACCAGGACTCAGACCGGGACCAGGACCAGTATATAAACAGGGACCAGTATATAAACCAGGACCAGGACCAGTATATAACAGGTACCAGTATATAAACCAGGACCAGTACATAAACCAGGACCAGGACCAGGACCAGTATATAAACCAGGACCAGTACATAAACCAGGACCAGGACCAGGACCAGTATATAAACCAGGACCAGTACATAAACCAGGACCAGGACCAGTAGCCTATATAAACCGGGACCAGTACATAAACCAGGACCAGGACCAGTAGCCTATATAAACCAGGACCAGTACATAAACCAGGACCAGGACCAGTAGCCTATATAAACCGGGACCAGGACCAGTATATGAACTAGGACCAGTATATAAACCAGGACCAGGACCAGTAGCCTATATAAACCGGGAACAGTATATAAACCAGGACCAGGACCAGTATATAAACCGGGAACAGTATATAAACCGGGACCAGGACCAGTATATAAACCGGGAACAGTATATAAACCAGGACCAGGACCAGTATATAAACCGGGACCAGGACCAGTAGCCTATATAAACCGGGAACAGTACTATATAAACCAGGACCAGGACCAGTATATAAACCGGGAACAGTATATAAACCGGGACCAGGACTCAGACCAGGACTCAGACCAGGATCAGGATATTTAGACCGGGACCAGGACTTTCTCCTGCTTTATGGCTCAGAGTTAGGAAAGTTAGCTCACCATGTCTGCGGCTCACTTCCGGATCTTCAGGTAAAAGGTGAGGCTTCGGATCTCAGGTGGGTCCGGGTCGGACCGGGACCGGGTCCAGGTGCAGGTGTGATCCCGGGGAGGGGCTGATCCCGGGGGCTCGGTCCGGACGGGATCCGGGTCTAACAGCAGGACTGAAGTCTCGGGAACATTTCTCTCTCCGTTTCTTCTCCAGCGTCTCAATCTCTGCAGGTTGGGCAGGTGAAGCCCCGCCCCCTTCTCCTGCTGCTCCTTGTGCCGAGGGGAACTCTGGGTAATGTAGTGCTCGTCCTCTTGCTCCCGCTGTGTGGAACTCTGGGTAATGTAGTCCCGGCGGAGCTCTGCTGCCCCCGTGTGTCCGGAACCCGAACTACACTCAAATCATCTGACAGCTTTTATTCTGGAGACTCTTCATTTGTGTTTAAAGTGTTTAAATATCGATTTTAAATTCAAGATTTCAGAAATGATTTGATTTATTATAATATATGTCAAGGTATATAGAGTATTATAAAACGGACAAGTCAATCAAGCAATCTGATTGGTTCTTAGCCGTGATATACTGAGTGTATACCACGGATAGAATTGTAGTTACTTTTCACAACAAGTCAGTATCCCTCCGCGTCTGAGAAAATCAGCAGGAGAGGACTCTTTAAAGTAGAGACACTACATACTGATATACACCTGAACATCAGCAGGAGAGGACTCTTTAAAGTAGAGACACTACATACTGATATACACCTGAACATCAGCAGGAGAGGACTCTTTAAAGTAGAGACACTACATACTGATATACACCTGAACATCAGCAGGAGAGGACTCTTTAAAGTAGAGACACTACATACTGATATACACCTGAACATCAGCAGGAGAGGACTCTTTAAAGTAGAGACACTACATACTGATATACACTGAACATCAGCAGGAGAGGACTCTTTAAAGTAGAGACACTACATACTGATATACACCTGAACATCAGCAGGAGAGGACTCTTTAAAGTAGAGACACTACATACTGATATACAGCTGAACATCAGCAGGAGAGGACTCTTAAAAGTAGAGACCCTATATACTGATATACAGCTGAACATCAGCAGGAGAGGACTCTTTAAAGTAGAGACACTAAATACTGATATACACCTGAACATCAGCAGAGAGGACTCTTTAAAGTAGAGACCCTATATACTGATATACACTGAACATCAGCAGGAGAGGACTCTTTAAAGTAGAGACACTACACACTGATATACACTGAACATCAGCAGGAGAGACTCTTTAAAGTAGAGACACTACACACTGATATACAGCTGAACATCAGCAGGAGAGGACTCTTTAAAGTAGAGACACTACACACTGATATACAGCTGATCATCAGCAGGAGAGGACTCTTTAAAGTAGAGACACTACATACTGATATACAGCTGAACATCAGCAGGAGAGGACTCTTTAAAGTAGAGACCCTATATACTGATATACAGCTGAACATCAGCAGGAGAGGACTCTTTAAAGTAGAGACCCTATATACTGATATACAGCTGAACATCAGAAGGAGAGGACTCTTTAAAGTAGAGACACTACACACTGATATACAGCTGAACATCAGCAGGAGAGGACTCTTTAAAGTAGAGACCCTATATACTGATATACAGCTGAACATCAGCAGGAGAGGACTCTTTAAAGTAGAGACACTACATACTGATATACAGCTGAACATCAGCAGGAGAGGACTCTTTAAAGTAGAGACACTACACACTGATATACAGCTGAACATCAGCAGGAGAGGACTCTTTAAAGTAGAGACACTACATACTGATATACAGCTGAACATCAGCAGGAGAGGACTCTTTAAAGTAGAGACACTACATACTGATATACAGCTGAACATCAGCAGGAGAGGACTCTTTAAAGTAGAGACACTACATACTGATATACACCTGAACATCAGCAGGAGAGGACTCTTTAAAGTAGAGACACTACATACTGATATACACCTGAACATCAGCAGGAGAGGACTCTTTAAAGTATAGACACTACATACTGATATACACCTGAACATCAGCAGGAGAGGACTCTTTAAAGTAGAGACACTACATACTGATATACAGCTGAACATCAGCAGGAGAGGACTCTTTAAAGTAGAGACCCTATATACTGATATACAGCTGAACATCAGCAGGAGAGGACTCTTTAAAGTAGAGACACTACATACTGATATACACCTGAACATCAGCAGGAGAGGACTCTTTAAAGTAGAGACACTACACACTGATATACAGCTGAACATCAGCAGGAGAGGACTCTTTAAAGTAGAGACACTACACACTGATATACAGCTGAACATCAGCAGGAGAGGACTCTTTAAAGTAGAGACACTACATACTGATATACACCTGAACATCAGCAGGAGAGGACTCTTTAAAGTAGAGACACTACATACTGATATACACCTGAACATCAGCAGGAGAGGACTCTTTAAAGTAGAGACACTACAACTGATATACACTGAACATCAACAGGAGAGGACTCTTTAAAGTAGAGACACTACATACTGATATACAGCTGAACATCAGCAGGAGAGGACTCTTTAAAGTAGAGACACTACATACTGATATACACCTGAACATCAGCAGGAGAGGACTCTTTAAAGTAGAGACACTACATACTGATATACACCTGAACATCAGCAGGAGAGGACTCTTTAAAGTAGAGACACTACATACTGATATACACCTGAACATCAGCAGGAGAGGACTCTTTAAAGTAGAGACACTACATACTGATATACACCTGAACATCAGCAGGAGAGGACTCTTTAAAGTAGAGACACTACATACTGATATACACCTGAACATCAGTAAGAGAGGACTCTTTAAAGTAGAGACACTACATACTGATATACACCTGAACATCAGCAGGAGAGGACTCTTTAAAGTAGAGACACTACATACTGATATACACCTGAACATCAGCAGGAGAGGACTTTTTAAAGTAGAGACACTACATACTGATATACAGCTGAACATCAGCAGGAGAGGACTCTTTAAAGTAGAGACCCTACACACTGATATACAGCTGAACATCAGCAGGAGAGGACTCTTTAAAGTAGAGACACTACATACTGATATACAGCTGAACACTAGCAGGAGAGGACTCTTTAAAGTAGAGACCCTACATACTGATATACAGCTGAACATCAGCAGGAGAGGACTCTTTAAAGTAGAGACCCTATATACTGATATACAGCTGAACATCAGCAGGAGAGGACTCTTTAAAGTAGAGACACTACAGCTGAACACTTAACAAACATCACACACTTGAGACAGGAAGTGAGGCGCTGCTCCGGCTGCTTTGTTTTAATGCTCGCACACAGGTAAAAACACATTTCAGTTCACATTTTCAAACTAAAACTGGGCTGCTCTCTGATTGGCCAAGAGTCCGGCTGAGCAGCCAATCAGTGACATCCGCCCAAATATTGAAAAATAAATCAAACAGGAAATAGACCAAAAAAACTTCTGAGGAAATACAAGAATAAAGATGGAAATATTGGAGAAAAACTCAGACTTCAAAGGAATTAACGTCAACACAAAACAAAATGAAGGTCTTTAGTTCATTGATAACAGAATCATCTGGAATACAGGAGGAGGAGGAGGAGGAGGAGGAGGAGGAGGAGGACTAACAGAGGGCTCAGAGTCTCTGTCAGTGCAGGTATAAAACAGTCACACACACACACACACTCACACACAGTCTCTCACACACACACTCTCAGGTCAGAGGTCACATGATGCCGTTGGTGAGGTACTGGAAGCCGTCGTACAGCTTGGTGGTGATGGACCTCATGGACCCGTCCACCAGCTGGTCCACGAGGACCTGCAGCTGCTCCTCCGTCAGAGACATGTGGAACCGCTCCTTCAGACCCCGCAGGGTGCTGGAGCCGTGGAAGCAGGGCAGCTGGGTGCCTGACAACAACAACAACAACAACAACAACAAATGTTAATATCATATAGAACAGGGGTCACCAACCTTTTTTAGGATGAGGGCTACTTTCAGAAAATAAAACAAGTCGGGGGCTACTCTTACTCCTCCTGTTTTAGTTTTTTGCAGTGTGTATTCAGCACATTATGATATGCTGACCTTTAACCTCTGTGTGCTGTCTGGGTCTGTGGGACCCGTCTGCAGCGTTTACTCAAAGAACATGTTTGCAATTTAATTATTTTAACCTGCTTTATTTGGGGGTGGACCTCTCCTCCTCCTGGGGGGTCCACACCTCCTCTAGGGGGGACCTCACCTCCTCTAGGGGGGTCCACACCTCCTCCTGGGGGGACCTCACCTCCTCTAGGGGGGTCCACACCTCCTCTAGGGGGGACCTCACCTCCTCTAGGGGGGACCTCACCTCCTCCTGGGGGGTCCTCACCTCCTCTAGGGGGGACCTCACCTCCTCTAGGGGGGACCTCACCTCCTCCTGGGGGGTCCACACCTCCTCTAGGGGGGACCTCACCTCCTCTAGGGGGGACCTCACCTCCTCCTGGGGGTCCGGGGGCATGCACCAAGTGAAATGCATCACTCTGAGCACAGCGTGAATGTATGGATGCAGCTCTCAACACTCAGATCAAAGGGAGCTGTAGACTTCAATGATCCAAACATCTTTAGAATATGATCTCAACCAATAACAGATCATTGAAACTGGTTCATTCTGCTCTCATGTTTCCTGTAGCTTTCTTTCTATTGATGCAGATTTTACTAATCACTCCCCTTTGAAACTGTTTTTTTTACTGTCCTATAGCTCTCTCTCTCTCTCTCTCTTTAGAACATGCCCGCGGGCATGTTCGCCCGGTGGGCGACTCACGTTGCCCGGCGGGCGACTCACGTTGCCCCGCGGGCGACTAAGTGCCCACATGGGCAACGTGTTGGCTACCCCTGATATAGAACAACATGCACTCTCAGCGCTCCTCACAGGACACTGGAGACATGACTCAGTCCAGGTGAGTGAGTGTGTGTGTGTGTGTGTGTGTGTGTGTGTGTGTGTGTGTGTGTGTGTGTGTGTGTGTGTGTGTGTGTGTGTGTGTGTGTGTGTGTGTGTGTGTGTTACCCTGCTGCATGATCTCCACTATCTGTATAACTCGGTCCATGTGTTTGCGAGCAGCGATGAGTCCCTGCAGCATCAGCATCCTGTAGTAGTTAAACATGTCTCCATCTGGACCCCCCATCACCTGAGGACAGGAAGCAGCACGTTAACTTCCTGTTAGAGACACCTGGGGGGTCTGAGAACACCTGGGGGGTCTGAGAACACCTGGGGGGTCAGAGAACACCTGAGAACACCTGGGGGGTCTGAGAACACCTGAGAACACATGGGGGTCTGAGAACACCTGGGGGGTCAGAGAACACCTGAGAACACCTGGGGGGTCAGAGAACACCTGAGAACACCTGGGGGGTCTGAGAACACCTGAGAACACCTGGGGGTCTGAGAACACCTGGGGGATCTAAGAACACCTGACAACACCTGGGGGGTCTGAGATCACCTGGGGGTCAGAGAACACCTGGGAGGTCTGAGAACACCTGAGAACACCTGGGGGGTCTGAGAACCCCTGGGGGGTCAGAGAACACCTGGGGGGTCAGAGAACACCTGAGAACACATGGGGGGTCTGAGAACACCTGGGGGGTCAGAGAACACCTGAGAACACCTAGGGGGTCAGAGAACACCTGAGAACACATGGGGGGTCTGAGAAGACCTGGGGGGTCAGAGAACACCTGAGAACACATGGGGGGTCTGAGAACACCTGGGAGGTCTGAGAACACCTGAGAACACCTGGGGGGTCTGAGAACACCTGGGGGTCAGAAAACACATGGGGGGTCTGAGAACACCTGGGGGCTCTGAGAACACCTGAGAACACCTGGGGGGTCTGAGAACACCTGAGAACACCTGGGGGGTCTGACAACACCTGAGAAAACCTGGGGGGGTCTGAGAACACCTGGGGGGTGAGAGAACACCTGAGAACACCTGGGGGGTCAGAGAACACCTGAGAACACCTGGGGGGTCTGAGAACACCTGAGAACACATGGGGGTCTGAGAACACCTGGGGGATCTAAGAACACCTGACAACACCTGGGGGTCTGAGATCACCTGGGGGGTCAGAGAACACCTGGGAGGTCAGAGAACCCCTGGGGGGTCAGAGAACACCTGAGAACACCTGGGGGGTCTGAGAACACCTGGGGGGTCAGAGAACACCTGAGAACACATGGGGGGTCTGAGAACACCTGGGGGGTCAGAGAACACCTGAGAACACTTGGGGGGTCAGAGAACACATGGGGGGTCTGAGAACACCTGAGAACACCTGGGGGGTCTGAGAACACCTCAGAACACCTGGGGGGTCTGAGAACACCTGAGAACACCTGGGGGGTCTGAGAACACCTGAGAACACCTCGGGGGTCTGACAACACCTGAGAAAACCTGGAGGGTCTGAGAACACCTGAGAACACCTGGGGGTCTGAGAACACCTGGGGGGTCTGAGAACACCTGAGAACACCTGGGGGGTCTGAGAACACCTGGGGGGCCTGAGAACACCTGAGAACACCTGGGGGGTCTGAGAACACCTGGGAATCTGAGAACACCTGAGAACACCTGGGGGGTCTGAGAACACCTGAGAACACCTGGGGGGTCTGAGAGGGGGGTCTGAGTACACCCGAGGGGTCTGAGAACACCTGGGGGTCTGAGAACACCTGAGAACACCTGGGGGATCTGAGAACACCTGGGGGGTCTGAGAACACGTGGGGGGTCTGAGAACACCTGAGAACACCTGGGGGGTCTGAGAACACCTGGGGGGTTTGAGAACACCTGGGGGGTCTGAGAACACCTGAGAACACCTGGGGGGTCTGAGAACACCTGAGAACACCTGGGGGGTCTGAGAACACCTGGGGGTCTGAGAACACCTGAGAACACCTGGGGGGTCTGAGAACACCTGAGAACACCTGGGGGATCTGAGAACACCTGGGGGTCTGAGAACACCTGAGAACACCTGGGGGTCTGAGAACACCTGAGAACACCTGGGGGGTCTGAGAACACCTGAGAACACCTGGGGGGTCTGAGAACACCTGAGAACACCTGGGGGGTCTGAGAACACCTGAGAACACCTGAGAACACCTGGGGGGTCTGAGAACACCTGAGAACACCTGGGGGGTCTGAGAACACCTGAGAACACCTGGGGGTCTGAGAACACCTGAGAACACCTGGGGGTCTGAGAACACCTGAGAACACCTGGGGGGTCTGAACTCACGTCCACGAACTCGGTGGTGAGTTTGAAGGCAGACGTCTCGAAGCCCAGGTTCTTGGGGGAGCTGGAGAGGATGAAGCCGAAGTCGATGTGGATGATGTGACCGTCAGCGTCCAGCAGGATGTTCCCGTTGTGCCTGAACGCAACACCACACAACAACACATATTTACACAACACAACAACAAAACACATCACAGCAAAACAACAAGACACATCACAACACAACAACAAGACACATCACAACACAACAACAAGACACATCACAACACAACAACAAGACACATCACAACACAACAACAAGACACATCACAACACAACACAACAACACATATTTACACAACACAACAACAAGACACATCACAGCAAAACAACAACACACATCACAACACAACAACAAGACACATCACAGCAAAACAACAAGACACATCACAACACAACAACAATACACATCACAACACAACAACAAGACACATCACAACACAACAACAAGACACATCACAACACAACAACAAGACACATCACAGCAAAACAACAAGACACATCACAACACAACAACAAGACACATCACAACACAACAACAAGACACATCACAACACAACAACAAGACAAGAAGACACATCACAACACAACAACAAGACAAGAAGACACATCACAACACAACAACAAGACACATCACAACACAACAACAAGACACATCACAACACAACAACAAGACACATCACAACACAACAACAAGACACATCACAACACAACAAGACACATCACAACAACAAGACAACAAGACACATCACAACACAACAACAAGACAACAAGACACATCACAGCAAAACAACAAGACACATCACAACACAACAACAAGACACATCACAACACAACAAGACACATCACAACACAACAACAAGACACAACACATAGTCAACAACATTAGATCAAAAATATACAAACTTAAATCACAAAAATATTTCCCCCCCTCACCTGTCTTTCACCTGCAGCAGGTAGCCCCGCCCCCTCACCTGTCTTTCACCTGCAGCAGGTAGCCCCGCCCCCTCACCTGTCTTTCACCTGCAGCGGGTAGCCCCGCCCCCTCACCTGTCTTTCACCTGCAGCAGGTAGCCCCGCCCCCTCACCTGTCTTTCACCTGCAGCAGGTAGGAGACCCCTCTCACCTGTCCCCCCCTCACCTGTCTTTCACCTGCAGCAGGTAGCCCCGCCCCCTCACCTGTCTTTCACCTGCAGCAGGTAGCCCCGCCCCCTCACCTGTCTTTCACCTGCAGCAGGTAGCCCCGCCCCCTCACCTGTCTTTCACCTGCAGCAGGTAGCAGATCAGAGAGTATCCGGCACAGCTCTGGACGAAGTTCCTCTGAGCCGACAGGTACTTCTCGGTGGTGGGGGCCCCGTGCTCCTGCAGGAAGTAATCCATCAGGGACAGCTGGCTCTGCTTCTTCACCTGGGCGGGACAGGTGAGAGGGGACAGGTGAGAGTGGGACAGGTGAGGGGGGGACAGGTGAGGGGGGACAGGTGAGAGTGGGACAGGTGAGGAGGGGACAGGTGAGGGGGGACAGGTGTCTCTGCTTCTTCACCTGGGGGGACAGGTGAGTTAGAGAGAGGGGGGACAGGTGAGTTAAAGAGAGGGGGGACAGGTGTCTCTGCTTCTTCACCTGGGGGGGACAGGTGAGTTAGAGAGAGGGGGGACAGGTGAGTTAAAGAGAGGGGGGACAGGTGTCTCTCACCTGGTGCAGAGACACAGCGTTCATCACAGGTTCGATCATCCCACTGTCTGAGGACAAGACCAGGATCTTATAGGGCTGAATCCAGAGGGGACCCTCTCCTGCTGCCAGATGCACTGAGGGGGGGGGGGCAGGGGTTATTATATATAAACACTGAGGGGGGGGGCAGGGGTTATTATATATAAACACTGAGGGGGGGGCAGGGGTTATTATATATAAACACTGAGGGGGGGGGTTATTATATATAAACACTGAGGGGGGGGGTTATTATATATAAACACTGAGGGGGGGGGGTTATTATATATAAACACTGAGGGGGGGGGTTATTATATATAAACACTGAGGGGGGGGGGTTATTATATATAAACAGTGAGATAGGGGGTGATCTAGGTCTCCTGTGATTGGCCGCTGGCCGCCTCACCTTCAGCTGCTGCAGCACCTGATAGGCCAGCAGCTCCTGTCTCAGGTCGTCGCCACACTTCACGATCACCGACAGCAGCCTCCAGGTGGGGAGGTGTCCGTATGGAGACCCCTCCCTGATCCTCCTGAGGACCACAGGTGAGAGGGGACAGGTGAGAGGGGGCAGGTGAGGGGGGACAGGTGAGAGAGGGACAGGTGAGAGGGGACAGGTGAGAGAGGGACAGGTGAGAGAGGGACAGGTGAGAGGGGACAGGTGAGAGGGGACAGGTGAGAGAGGGACAGGTGAGAGGGGACAGGTGAGAGAGGGACAGGTGAGGGGGGGACAGGTGAGGGGACAGGTGAGAGAGGGACAGGTGAGAGAGGGACAGGTGAGAGGGGGACAGGTGAGGGGGGGGACAGGTGAGAGGGGACAGGTGAGAGGGGGACAGGTGAGAGGGGACAGGTGAGAGGGGGACAGGTGAGGGAGGACAGGTGATAGAGGGACAGGTGAGGGGGGACAGGTGAGAGGGACAGGTGAGGGGGACAGGTGAGAGAGGGACAGGTGAGGGGGGACAGGTGAGAGGGACAGGTGAGAGAGGGACAGGTGAGAGGGGACAGGTGAGGGGGGGGACAGGTGAGAGGGGACAGGTGAGAAGGGGGACAGGTGAGAGGGGACAGGTGAGAGGGGACAGGAGAGGGGGACAGAGATATAATGAACTATAATGCCCGTGTGTACGTACAGGACCTTGTCCTCCCAGGGTTCTTTGAGGGCCACTGCTGAGGGGTCCTCGGGGTCCCGTCTGAAGGTGGTGGGGGCCACAGCCAGCTGCTCCGACAGACGCCGCCTGCACACAAAGAGCATTCATACAGGTGTGGGGGGACAGGTAAGAGGGGACAGGTGAGGGGGGACAGGTGAGAGGGGACAGGTGAGAGGGGACAGGGTTAAATCTGATATCTGCTGGGGGGGGTTCAGGTAGAGGACAGGGTGCAGTACCGTATGTCTCCAGCAGCGATGAACACCGGCTCCTTGCTCTCCAGGCTGGTGATGCTGTCCACTGAGAACTGGCTGATGTTATCACAGCTGCTGGTGTGGATCTCCGGCAGCTGCAGAACACACAGAACATTAACACAGAGGCCCAGTTTCAAACCGCCCCCTACACACTACCCCTCCGTTTGTGCGTTCACACGGAGGGTCCGCCACATTAAGGTCTGTTCCAAACCAACCAGTGTGGAGGGTGAGTGGCTTATCAAGCCCTCCAGCAGAGAGCCTGCATCACCTGACTTTACCTGCTGATACCTGACCGACTAACGTGTGTGTGTGTTCGTCAGGAAACACGCCATGTGTGTCCGTCAGGAAACACTCCGTGTGTGTCCGTCAGGAAACACGCCGTGTGTGTCCGTCAGGAAACACGCCGTGTGTGTCCGTCAGGAAACACTCCGTGTGTGTCCGTCAGGAAACACGACTCCGTGTGTGTCCGTCAGGAAACACTCCGTGTGTGTCCGTCAGGAAACACGACTCCGTGTGTGTCCGTCAGGAAACACAGCGTGTGTGTCCGTCAGGAAACACGCCGTGTGTGTCCGTCAGGAAACACGCCGTGTGTGTCCGTCAGGAAACACTCCGTGTGTGTCCGTCAGGAAACACGGCGTGTGTGTCCGTCAGGAAACACGGCGTGTGTGTCCGTCAGGAAACACGCCGTGTGTGTCCGTCAGGAAACACTCCGTGTGTGTCCGTCAGGAAACACGGCGTGTGTGTCCGTCAGGAAACACGACTGTGTGTTCCCCTCCCTCTGATTGGTTATTCACCATGTAGCCCCTCCCCCTCTCACCTCCACCTGCAGCTCTCCGATATCGTCCACGCTCCAGGCCTCGTCGTCGTTGTCGTAGTTGGGCACGGTGGAGAAGCTTCCGGCTCGCTGCTCCGCCGTCATGCCGCAGTCCGGGAGGTTCTCCACGGAGCGCGTGCTGCGGATCCGGTTCTCCGGGATCCGCACCGGAACGCTGGACGTCTCGAAGTTCTCACACTCCAGAACCTCCACGTAGATCAGGTAGGGAGCCTGGGGTCAGAGGTCAACACGGTCACATGACTCACCTGGAGTCAGACAACACTCAGACTACAACTACTGTCAGGTGTTACCCTGTGTTTGTGCTAAGCTAACAGTGTCAATTCTCAGGTGTACTCGGATGTGTGTCATGTGTTCTCAGGTGTTCTCAGGTGTGTGTAAGATGTGTTCAGGGGCCTCATTTATAAACGGTGCGTACGCTCAAAAGATGGCGTACGCCAGTTTCTACGCAATGCTTACGATTTATAAAAAACAAACTTGAGGGGAAAATGTGCGGTCCTCCACACACACTCTGACCCATGCGTACGCACTGAGCACAACAACGGGAGAGACGAGAAACTGCGACACCGTTGGCAGACGGAAGAATGGAGAGGAATATGTGGAAATAATCCCATCAATAAAATGCTACCTCTCATTTATCAGATATGAAGAATTACTTTTCACAAATGGATTAAAGCCAATCTTAAAATGATGAAACTAACGCGTGTTTGCGACTCCTCAGCGCACACACACACACACACATAACTTGGAGAAATAAATAAATACGGAAATGTTATTGATCACCCCTCGATGATGTTCTCTTGTTATGAAATGTATTCTCATAAATGATGCGATAAACTGAAGGACAGAATGACTTTAAACTGAGGCCGTTTAGCTTTTCTATAGGTTATAGATACGAGCATGGTTTGATATTCTATCACGTTTAATCATGTTTTGTGCCGTTCACCAGTAGCCTACTTGAGAAGTCGCTCGTAAAACCCAGGAGGTACGGAGACTCAGAACACCATGTGGTCAATTGTACAGCTGATATAACACAACACATTAGCTGGAGCACAAACCACCAAATACAAAGAAATAACTCAGATCCAGTCGTCATGACTCCACTCCGGAGGGATTCCCCCATCATTTCTTACAGTTTCTCATCAAGGGGGGGGTCTCCTGTCCCCGGTGCAACCACACTGCCTGAGGAAGGCTATGTGTATTTTTTTTGTCATTAACCTTTTTCGGATCACTTATTTATTTATGTTGGTGACGATCCGACCTCCATGCTGCTACTCTGGTTCAAACTGCATCCTCCATGCTGCTACTCTGGTTCAAACTGCATCCTCCATGCTGCTACTCTGGTTCAAACTGCATCCTCCATGCTGCTACCCTGGCTCAAACTGCATCCTCCATGCTGCTACCCTGGTTAACTGCATCCTCCATGCTGCTACTCTGGCTCAACTGCATCCTCCATGCTGCTGCTCTGGCTCAAACTGCATCCTCCATGCTGCTGCTCTGGCTCAAACTGCATCCTCCATGCTGCTACTCTGGCTCAAACTGCATCCTCCATGCTGCTACTCTGGTCAAACTGCATCCTCCATGCTGCTACTCTGGCAAACTGCATCCTCCATGCTGCTACTCTGGTCAAACTGCATCCTCCATGCTGCTGCTCTGGCTCAAACTGCATCCTCCATGCTGCTACTCTGGCTCAAACTGCATCCTCCATGCTGCTACTCTGGTTCAAACTGCATCCTCCATGCTGCTGCTCTGGCAAACTGCATCCTCCATGCTGCTGCTCTGGTTCAAACTGCATCCTCCATGCTGCTGCTCTGGCTCAACTGCATCCTCCATGCTGCTGCTCTGGCTCAACTGCATCCTCCATGCTGCTTCTGGTTCAAACTGCATCCTCCATGCTGCTGCTCTGGTCAAACTGCATCCTCCATGCTGCTACTCTGGTTCAGACTGCATCCTCCATGCTGCTGCTCTGGCTCAAACTGCATCCTCCATGCTGCTGCTCTGGCTCAAACTGCATCCTCCATGCTGCTGCTCTGGTCAAACTGCATCCTCCATGCTGCTGCTCTGGTTCAAACTGCATCCTCCATGCTGCTGCTCTGGTTCAAACTGCATCCTCCATGCTGCTGCTCTGGTTCAAACTGCATCCTCCATGCTGCTACTCTGGTTCAAACTGCATCCTCCATGCTGCTACTCTGGTTCAAACTGCATCCTCCATGCTGCTACTCTGGTTCAAACTGCATCCTCCATGCTGCTACTCTGGTTCAAACTGCATCCTCCATGCTGCTGCTCTGGTTCAAACTGCATCCTCCATGCTGCTGCTCTGTTCAGACTGCATCCTCCACTGCTGCTCTGGTTCAAACTGCATCCTCCATGCTGCTGCTCTGGTTCAACTGCATCCTCCATGCTGCTGCTCTGGTTCAACTGCATCCTCAATGCTGCTACTCTGCTTCAAACTGCATCCTCCATGCTGCTGCTCTGGTTCAAACTGCATCCTCCATGCTGCTACTTGGCTCAAACTGCATCCTCCATGCTGCTGCTCTGGTCAAACTGCATCCTCCATGCTGCTACTCTGGTTCAAACTGCATCCTCCATGCTGCTACACTGGTTCAAACTGCATCCTCCATGCTGCTACTCTGGTTCAAACTGCACTCCATGCATGCTGCTCTGGTTCAAACTGAATCCTCCATGCTGATGCTCTGGTTAAAACGCATCCTCATGCTGGCTGGTTCAACTGCATCCTCCATGCTGCTGCTCTGGCTCAAAACTGCATCCTCCATGCTGCTGCTCTGGTTCAAACGCATCCTCCATGCTGCTGCTATGGTTCAAACTGCATCTCCATGCTGCTGCTCTGGTTCAAACTGATCCTCCATGCTGATCCTCTGGTTCAAACTGCATCTCCATGCTGCTACTCTGGTTCAAACTGCATCCTCCATGCTGCTGCTCTGGCTCAAACTGCATCTCATGCTGCTACTCTGGTTCAGACTGCATCCTCCATGCTGCTACTCTGTCAGACTGCATCCTCCATGCTGCTACTTGGCTCAAACTGAATCCTCCATGCTGCTGCTCTGGTCAGACTGCATCCTCCATGCTGCCACTCTGGCTCAGACTGCATCCTCCATGCTGCTGTCTGTCAACTGCATCCCCATGCTGCTACTCTGGCTGAAACTGCATCCTCCATGCTGCTGCTCTGGCTCAGACTGCATCCTCCATGCTGCCACTCTGGCTCAGACTGCATCCCCATGCTGCTGCTCTGGCTCAGACTGCATCCTCCATGCTGCCATCGGCTCAGACTGCATCCTCCATGCTGCTGCTCTGGTTCAAACTGCATCCTCCATGCTGCCTACTCGTTCAAACTGCATCCTCCATGCTGCTGCTTGGTTCAAACTGCATCCTCCATGCTGCTACTCTGGTTCAGACTGCATCCTCCATGCTGCTGCTCTGGTTCAAACTGCATCCTCCATGCTGCTGCTCTGGTTCAGACTGCATCCTCCATGCTGCTGCTCTGGCTCAAACTGCATCCTCCATGCTGCTGCTCTGGTTCAGACTGCATCCTCCATGCTGCTGCTCTGGCTCAAACTGCATCCTCCATGCTGCTACTCTGGCTCAAACTGCATCCTCCAAACAATGTGATTTATCTCCACCTCCCCAAAAGAACCCAAATCTGACTCGGTGTGAGATGTCTTCTTTAGCCGTTCTGTCGTCCTTTCCTGCGATCTCCTTCATGCAGTCAGTCAAGATGAATGAATGAATGGGCGTTTCTTTGACTATTTATAGGCACATATGGGCGTTACGTGAAGCCCGCGAAAGCTGCGCCGCATTTCGGGTTGATTGTGATTTATAAAGGGAAACCGGCGTAGGAAGTGCCGCACGCAAGCCCTGCGCCGGTACGCTGTGTTTTGTGAATCGGAAAATGTTGGTGCGTATTTATTTGCTTTGTCCTACGTAAGCAACCTTCCCACGTCAATCCTACGTAAGGCTTTATAAATGAGGCCCCAGGTGTTCTCAGATGTACTCGGATGTGTGTCAGGTGTTCTCAGGGGAATGTAAGATGTTTTCAGGTGTTCTCAGGTGTGTGTCATGTGTTATTATGTATGTGTCATGTATTATCAGCTGTTCTCAGGTGTTCTCAGGTGTGTGCCTGGTGTTCTTAGGTGTTCTCAGGTATTAGGTGTTCTCAGGTGTGTCTCAGGTGTGTTCTCATGTTTGTCTCAGATGTTCTTAGGTGTTCTCACGTGTGTTCTCATGTATTATCAGGTGTTCTCAGATGCTGTAAGGTGTGTCTCAGGTGTGTCCCCAGGTGTTACCTTGTGTTTGTGCTAAGCTAACAGTCTCAGGTGTTACCTTGTGTTTGTGCTAAGCTAACATTCTCAGTTGTCTCAGGTGTGTCCCCAGGTGTTACCTTGTGTTTGTGCTAAGCTAACGGTCTCAGGTGTTACCTTGTGTTTGTGCTAAGCTAACATTCTCAGGTGTCTCAGGTGTGACCTTGGGTTTTTGCTAAGCTAACATTCTCAGGTATCTCAGGTGTGACCTTGGGTTTTTGCTAAGCTAACAGTCGCAGGTGTCTCAGGTGTGACCTTGGGTTTTTGCTAAGCTAACAGTCTCAGGTGTGTCTCAGGTGTGACCTTGTGTTTGTGCTAAGCTAACAGTCGCAGGTGTCTCAGCTGTCTCAGGTGTGACCTTGTGTTTGTGCTAAGCTAACAGTCTCAGGTGTCTCAGGTGTGTCCCCAGGTGTTACCTTGTGTTTGTGCTAAGCTAACAGTCTCAGGTGTCTCAGGTGTGTCTCAGGTGTGACCTTATGTTCGTGCTAAGCTAACAGTCTCAGGTGTTACCTTGTGTTTGTGCTAAGCTAACATTCTCAGGTGTCTCAGGTGTGTCCCCAGGTGTTACCTTGTGTTTGTGCTAAGCTAACAGTCTCAGGTGTTACCTTGTGTTTGTGCTAAGCTAACATTCTCAGGTGTCTCAGGTGTGTCCCCAGGTGTTACCTTGTGTTTGTGCTAAGCTAACAGTCTCAGGTGTTACCTTGTGTTTGTGCTAAGCTAACATTCTCAGTGTCTCAGGTGTGTCCCCAGGTGTTACCTTGTGTTTGTGCTAAGCTAACGGTCTCAGGTGTTACCTTGTGTTTGTGCTAAGCTAACATTCTCAGGTGTCTCAGGTGTGACCTTGTGTTTGTGCTAAGCTAACATTCTCAGGTGTCTCAGGTGTGACCTTGTGTTTGTGCTAAGCTAACAGTCTCAGGTGTCTCAGGTGTGACCTTGGGTTTTTGCTAAGCTAACAGTCTCAGGTGTGTCTCAGGTGTGACCTTGTGTTTGTGCTAAGCTAACAGTCGCAGGTGTCTCAGGTGTCTCAGGTGTGACCTTGTGTTTGTGCTAAGCTAACAGTCTCAGGTGTCTCAGGTGTGTCTCAGGTGTGACCTTATGTTCGTGCTAAGCTAACAGTCTCAGGTGTTACCTTGTGTTTGTGCTAAGCTAACATTCGCAGGTGTCTCAGGTGTGTCCCCAGGTGTTACCTTGTGTTTGTGCTAAGCTAACAGTCTCAGGTGTTACCTTGTGTTTGTGCTAAGCTAACATTCTCAGGTTCTCAGGTGGTCCCAGTTACCTTGTGTTTGTGCTAAGCTAACGGTCTCAAGTGTTACCTTGTGTTTGTGCTAAGCTAACATTCTCAGGTGTCTCAGGTGTGACCTTGTGTTTGTGCTAAGCTAACAGTCTCAGGTGTCTCAGGTGTGACCTTGTGTTTGTGCTAAGCTAACAGTCTCAGGTGTCTCAGGTGTGTCTCAGGTGTCGCCTTGTGTTTGTGCTAAGCTAACAGTCTCAGGTGTCTCAGGTGTGTCTCAGGTGTCGCCTTGTGTTTGTGCTAAGCTAACAGTCTCAGGTGTCTCAGGTGTGTCTCAGGTGTGACCTTATGTTTGTGCTAATCTAACAGTCTCAGGTGTCTCGGGTGTGACCTTGTGTTTGTGCTAAGCTAACGGTCTCAGGTGTGACCTTGTGTTTGTGCTAAGCTAACAGTCTCAGGTGTCTCAGGTGTGACCTTGTGTTTGTGCTAAGCTAACAGTCTCAGGTGTCTCAGGTGTGACCTTGTGTTTGTGCTAAGCTAACAGTCTCAGGTGTCTCAGGTGTGTCTCAGGTGTCGCCTTGTGTTTGTGCTAAGCTAACAGTCTCAGGTGTCTCAGGTGTGTCTCAGGTGTGACCTTATGTTTGTGCTAATCTAACAGTCTCAGGTGTCTCAGGTGTGTCTCAGGTGTGACCTTATGTTTGTGCTAAGCTAACAGTCTCAGGTGTCTCAGGTGTGTCCCCAGGTGTTACCTTGTCCTTGGAGTTGAGCACCACGGCCTGTGTGTGCGGGACCCTCACCACGTGGTGGTCGAAGGCGGCGGTGGGCAGCCAGACTCTGGCGGGCAGCTTGTGGTTCAGCAACGAGAGCTCTGAGACCAGGCGCTGGGTCTTCTGCTCCTTGGTGGGAAGGGTCGCCAGCCGCTTCCCGATGCCCATCAGGGACTTAATGAACTCCCTCTGGGGGGCCAGGCGCACCGGCTGGGGGGGGACAGGTCAGGTGAAGGGGTCAGGAACAGATTTTATGCAGTCATTTATGCTATGACCAGTTGCATTCTGGGAGAACGTCCTAAGGTTAGGGCTGCAGAGTTGAAAATGGCCATGGTGATATTGTTGTGTCGAAGGATCATAACATCATTTATGATCATATTATCACAGATAAGCATGAATTATGTCTTTTACTCGGATAGTTTTTTACTCTGTTCAATTGTTTGTTTTAGTCTTGTATGTGTGTAACAGACGTATGTGAAGGACTGCTGTTCCACGGGGGGGGAAGCGATTTGGTTAAAGGACTGGGGGTGTATGGTTTAATGGTGGGGGTCTTTAGGGAAGCCTGAGGTGGTTTATGGAGGGACCAGTCGGCTGCTTCCTTTCATGAACATAAAGTGTGACTGAACCTCTCTCTCCTCTGAGGAAGCTGCTCTGCTCCTGAACCTCTCTCTCCTCTGAGAAGGAGGCTGCTCTGCTCCTGAACCCCTCTCTCCTCTGAGGAGGAAGCTGCTCTGCTCCTGAACCTCTCTCTCCTCTGAGAAGGAGGCTGCTCTGCTCCTGAACCCCTCTCTCCTCTGAGGAGGAAGCTGCTCTGCTCCTGAACCTCTCTCTCCTCTGAGGAGGAAGCTGCTCTGCTCCTGAACCTCTCTCTCCTCTGAGGAGGAAGCTGCTCTGCTCCTGAACCTCTCTCTCCTCTGAGGAGGAAGCTGCTCTGCTCCTGAACCTCTCTCTCCTCTGAGGAGGAAGCTGCTCTGCTCCTGAACCTCTCTCTCCTCTGAGGAAGCTGCTCTGCTCCTGAACCTCTCTCTCCTCTGAGGAGGAAGCTGCTCTGCTCCTGAACCTCTCTCTCCTCTGAGGAGGAAGCTGCTCTGCTCCTGAACCTCTCTCTCCTCTGAGGAGGAAGCTGCTCTGCTCCTGAACCTCTCTCTGCTCTGAGGAAGCTGCTCTGCTCCTGAACCTCTCTCTCCTCTGAGGAAGCTGCTCTGCTCCTGAACCTCTCTCTCCTCTGAGGAGGAAGCTGCTCTGCTCCTGAACCCCTCTCTCCTCTGAGGAGGAAGCTGCTCTGCTCCTGAACCTCTCTCTCCTCTGAGAAGGAGGCTGCTCTGCTCCTGAACCTCTCTCTCCTCTGAGGAGGAAGCTGCTCTGCTCCTGAACCTCTCTCTCCTCTGAGGAAGCTGCTCTGCTCCTGAACCTCTCTCTCCTCTGAGGAGGAAGCTGCTCCCTGTAAACAGAAGCCTCCATTCCACCTGGATGCTAGGAGTAGATATCTGGAAGCAGGTGAAGGACAGGTGGACAGGAGGACAGGTAGACAGGAAGACAGTTGGACAGGTGGACAGGAGGAAAGGTGGACAGGAGGACAGGTGGACAGGTAGACAGTTGGACAGGAAGACAGTTGGACAGGTAGACAGTTGGACAGGTGGACAGGAGGAAAGGTGGACAGGTAGACAGTTGGACAGGTGGACAGTTGGACAGGTGGACAGTTGGACAGGAGGAAAGGTGGACAGGAGGACAGGTGGACAGGAGGACAGGTGGACAGGAGAACAGGTGGACAGGAGGACAGGTGGACAGTTGGACAGGTGGACAGTTGGACAGGTGGACAGGAGGAAAGGTGGACAGGTGGACAGGAGGAAAGGTGGACAGGAGGACAGCTGGACAGTTGGACAGGAGGACAGGTGGAAAGGAGGACAGGTGGACAGTTGGACAGGAGGACAGGTGGACAGGAGGACAGGTGGACAGGTGGACAGGAGGACAGGTGGACAGGTGGACAGTTGGACAGGTGGACAGGAGGAAAGGTGGACAGGTGGACAGGAGGAAAGGTGGACAGGAGGACAGTTGGACAGGTGGACAGGAGGACAGGTGGACAGGTGGACAGGAGGACAGGAGGACAGGTGGACAGGTGGACAGTTGGACAGGTGGACAGGAGGAAAGGTGGACAGGAGGAAAGGTGGACAGGTGGACAGGAGGACAGGTGGACAGGAGAACAGGTGGACAGGTGGACAGGAGGACAGGTGGACAGGTGGACAGGAGGAAAGGTGGACAGGAGGACAGGAGAACAGGTGGACAGGAGGACAGGTGGACAGGTGGACAGGAGGACAGGTGGACAGGTGAGTCAAGATATCACACCTCAGACCTTTAGAGCGATTGCAGCAGATCGCGGGTTGGATTAAGATTAAGTTGTGAATTTCTGGAACTGATTACCTCTATCTTTTCAAACTAAAAGGAAAGACATGTTTCTGCCTTTCTTCATTGTTTGTATTGAAGTATAAGGTTAGGGTTAGAGTTATCAGAGTACAGAAGGAGATCCCAACCAGCTGCAGGTTAGGGTTAGGGTTATCAGAGTACAGAAGGAGATCCCAACCAGCTGCAGGTTAGGGTTAGAGTTATCAGAGTACAGAAGGAGATCCCAACCAGCTGCAGGTTAGGGTTAGAGTTATCAGAGTACAGAAGGAGATCCCAACCAGCTGCAGGTTAGGGTTATCAGAGTACAGAAGGAGATCCCAACCAGCTGCAGGTTAGGGTTAGAGTTATCAGAGTACAGAAGGAGATCCCAACCAGCTGCAGGTTAGGGTTAGAGTTATCAGAGTACAGAAGGAGATCCCAACCAGCTGCAGGTTAGGGTTAGAGTTATCAGAGTACAGAAGGAGATCCCAACCAGCTGCAGATTAGGGTTAGGCTCATCAGAGTACAGAAGGAGATCCCAACCAGCTGCAGGTTAGGGTTAGGCTCATCAGAGTACAGAAGGAGATCCCAACCAGCTGCAGATTTAAGAGTATTTATTATAAATAGTGGAGGTCCTAATGCTGATCCCTGTGGAACCCCCATGTGATCAGCTGCTGGTCATATCACTGAATAATATCTAGTTAGATTAAAACAATACATGATGGGTTAGGACTTGAAATAAGAGTTATTGGGAAGGTAAATGCTATATTATATTGAAATGATAACTAGTGTAAACTGATATTCTGTATGTGCACAGAGAGCAGCTGTAGACAGACATGAAGGAAGGAATTATATCAGGCATCCTCAAAGTCCGGACTCCGGTCCGGATCCAGACCGAACCACCACTGTCTCTGGACTCTGAGCAAATTATACTTTTCATATGTATAATCTGTATTATCTGTATAATCTGTATAATCTGTATTATCTGTATAATCTGTATTATCTGCGAGACACAACGCCTGCCACAACGCAACGAGTCAAAATTATCCGCTATGTCTGCAAACAGCGCTCTGGCGACACACACACCCACTGTTCCACTGTGTGTGTGTGTCTGTCAACGCTTTGGTCCAATCACATTCAGCAGCCCGTCAGCGTTTTTTTCCCCCACCAACAGTCTGCGAATCAGAGGCACAGGCGGGCGGGTCTTCGCGGAATGAAAATGCGTGTGTCGTCTCTTTCAACCTGTCTGAGTCAGCGCGGGAGCTTAAAAAATAAATAAAGTCAGAGCGAGAGTTGACAGCGCATCTAGTTGCATGTAGCTAGGAGTTTTAGCTGTAGCCTAGTGTAGCTAGGAGTTTCAGCTGTAGCCTAGTGTAGCTAGGAGTTTCAGCTGTAGCCTAGTGTAGCTAGGAGTTTCAGCTGTAGCCTAGTGTAGCTAGGAGTTTCAGCTGTAGCCTAGTGTAGCTAGGAGTTTCAGCTGTAGCCTAGTGTAGCTAGGAGTTTCAGCTGTAGCCTAGTGTAGCTAGGAGTTTCAGCTGTAGCCTAGTGTAGCTAGGAGTTTCAGCTGTAGCCTAGTGTAGCTAGGAGTTTCAGCTGTAGCCTAGTGTAGCTCGGAGTTTCAGCTGTAGCCTAGTGTAGCTAGGAGTTTCAGCTGTAGCCTAGTGTAGCTAGGAGTTTCAGCTGTAGCCTAGTGTAGCTAGTAAAGCTAGAAAAATGGCATGTTCAAAGATGACCAATCAAAGAAAAGTCGACAGTGAAAACCGGCAATTCAAAGATGAGTGGACTGCAAAATATGCGTTCATCCTCCCTCCAGCGAACACCAAACCAATGTGCCTAATATGCCAAGAAACGGTAGCTCTTGTGAAGAGTGGCAATTTGAAACGGCACATTGAAACGAAACATAATTATTTTGAGGCGACCTTTCCTCAAAATTCAGCGGTAAGAACCACAAAAATAAATGGGATGAAATCCTCATATCAAGCTGCAAGCAGGATCCTTGTAACATCTATGTCACAACGAGAAAAGGCAACTGAGTCCTCACTCAGAGTGGCATGGGTGTTGGCTAAACACAAGAAGCCATTCTCTGATGCAGAAATAATTAAAGAATGCATGAAGTGATGGAGACCATGTTTGAAGGCAAACAAAAAGAGGAAATAACAGGTCAAATCAAGCAAATCCCTCTCAGATTCCACAGCAACCAGAAGAACATAAATACTGGCTGGTGATTTGATTAATCAGCTTTGTGATGGAATAGAAAATGCACAGTGCATTTCCTTAGCTGTGGATGAGTCCACTGACACCACTGACAATGCTCAGTTGCTGGTGTTTGTGAGATTTTATGATGAGGCAAAGGGGGAGTTTGTTGAAGATGTGTTGGGCCTGACGAACCTCAGTGGACACACAAGGGGGAAGACATTTAGAAAGCAGTAATGGGAATGCTGAATGAAAGAGGGATAGATCTAAAGAAAGTGGTGTCAATTGCTACTGATGGAGCTCCAGCCATGATGGGGAGAGAGAGAGGACTGGTTCAGCGCCTGAAAGATCACCACCCTGTCCTGATCTCATACCACTGCATAATCCACCAGTCTGTCCTTTGTGCAAGTCTTGGAGAAGTGTACTCTGAAATCATGGCAACAGTGATGAGACTCATACACTTTTTGAGAGCATCATCTTCACTGCAGCATCGCTTGCTGCGAACATTCCTGACAGAGGTCAATGCAACTTTTGATGATTTGCTCCTGCACAACAACATCAGGTGGCTGAGCAAAGGCAAGGTCCTGGAGCGTGGTCCATTAGGAAAGAGCTGCAAGTGTTTCTGTCAGAGCAAAAGAGTGCAAAAGCAAAACAGTTCATGGAATTCATGCAAAATGAAGAGAAGATGGAAGCTGTTGCATTTTTGGCTGATATAACATCTCATCTCAATGACCTAAATCTCAAGCTACAGGGCAAGAACAACACAGTGTGTGAGCTGATGTCAGCAGTGCGTGCTTTCCAGAGGAAACTGGAGGTTTTCAAAAGTGACCTACAGGTAAGCCTTTTTAATATTTTCTACCACACACATTTCCTGGATTCCAATGAACACCTCTTTGATACTTTATCATACCCTTTGAAGCAGTGCTCCTTATATTTTTCTTATTTATTTTCCCTCCTACAGGAGGGACTGCTCCACTTCCCCAAACTTTTGGAACAGACCAAAGGAGACAATCGTCCTCAGAATCATGTTGGATTCCTGGAGAAGCTGATTGAAAACTTCAAGACTCGCTTTGATGACTTCAGATTAGGAAAACAAGTCCTACTGTACATTGAAAACCCATTTCTGGTCAGAAATGTCAGAGAGTTCTCTGCAGAAGCACAACAAATCTTCCCATGGGCCAGTGCTGCTTCTCTGCAAAGTGAGTTGATTGACCTCCAGGAAAACCTTGCACTGAAAGAGGCTGACTGTGACACTCCCACCTTCTGGACAAAGATGGTCACTGCAGCTAATTTCCCTCTCCTGCATAAGATGGCACTTCACATTCTCACAATGTTTGGCTCAACCTACAGGTGTGAGTCTGCATTCTCAACAATGAACATGGTGAAGAACAAGTACCGCAGCCGACTCACCAGTGAACACTTGCATCAGTGTGTCCGCCTGGCCATCACGCCTTTTGTGCCAAAGTTCAAAGTCTTGGCAACAGACCAAAGGTGCCACTTCTCTCATTAAGCAACAGTGTTTGACACAATGTACAATAGTTCTGGACTTATTTCGACTTTGATTCTTGGGATGGTTTGATTCACTTCGAGACTGTTTTTGCAACCTCGTGTTAAGAATCTTGTTACAATTGTTTAAAAGTTTGAATGACCGTATTAAACGGACCTTTGTCTTATTGAACATTTTCTTTGTGGACCTTTAAGATTTGTATTTGAGTACCCCTGAATTAGATTAACGTTCGATGATAATAAAGAATCAGTGAGAGGTCACATGGCCCCGGAGCAGCCTCCTGATTGGTTCTCCCCAACACACACCACACATCTGATTGGATGAGACAGAAACAGAATCAAGGTCCAGAGAAACACCCTGAACCAGAACCAGAACCCAGAGCCTCCAGCACCTTGTTACCCACAATGCACCCTGAGGAGGACTTACGGGCCGCTTGACAAACTCCAGACTTTCGGAGCTGGAGCTGCTGTCCTGAGGGCAGAGGTCAGAGGTCACGGCTCTTCACACACTGTGTTTGTAGTGTGTGATGTCACTCTGCAGCATCTCTCACACACACACACACACACACACACACACACACACACACACACACACACACACACACACACACACACACACACACACACACACACACACACACACACACACACACACACACACACACACACACACACACACACACACACACACACACACACACACACACACACACACACACTATTTACATGTACATAGACTTAATGCACTATTTTGTATTTTATTATACATGCATTGTTGGATGAGCTCAGGTCAGAAGAACGTCATTGCCATTTCTCCACTGTAGCTGCTGAGCAGATGATGATAAAACCTTAAGAGTCTTTGAACACACAGTCTCTCACCCACACACCCCCCCCCTCACCTCGTCCTGGCTCTCCACCCGGGGGTTGCTGCTCGTCCTCTTCAGGTTGCTGCTCAGGCTGATGCTCACCGTGGCGTCGGACTTGGAGCGTTGGTGCGTCCGTTTGGAGGGCGAGAGGCTGTGTTCAGGTGGGGTCAGGGGGCCTGGGGGGGGGGTCAGGGGGCAGAAGGGGGTCAGCGTCAGGGGGTCTCTGCGCCCCCGGGTCCCTGCTGGCTTCAGCTCGTCAGACAGGATGATCTTCCTCAGCTTGGTGCCTCTGGAGTGTCTCTGAGTGGAGATGTGCATATCTGAAGAATACGCTCCTAACAGCCAGGCACACTGAAGACTGAACCAGATGCTCTGTCTGCAGCGGTGTACCTGAACACACCACAGAGAGGGGGAGGGGTTACACAGTGCACCTGACCACACCACAGAGAGGAGGAGGGGTTACACACTGCACCTGAACACACCACAGAGAGGAGGAGGGGTTACACACTGAACCTGAACACACCACAGAGAGGAGGAGGGGTTTCACAGTAAAGACTAAACCAGATGCTCTGTCTGCAGCGGTGTACCTGAACACACCACAGAGAAGGGGGTTACACACTGCACCTGAACACACCACAGAGAGGAGGAGGGGTTACACACTGGACCTGAACACACCACAGAGAGGAGGAGGAGGAGGGGTTACACAGTGAAGACTAAACCAGATGCTCTGTCTGCAGCGGTGTACCTGAACACACCACAGAGGAGGGGGTTACACACTGCACCTGAACACACCACAGAGAGGAGGAGGGGTTACACACTGAACCTGAACACACCACAGAGAGGAGGAGGAGGGGTTACACACTGCACCTGAACACACCACAGAGAGGAGGAGGGGTTACACACTGAATCTGAACACACCACAGAGAGGAGGAGGAGGGGTTACACACTGAAGACTGAACCAGATACTCTGTCTGCAGCGGTGTACCTGAACACACCACACAGAGGTTACATACTGCACCTGAACACACCACACAGAGATGCTGGATTTAGAAACAGAGGATGCTAACAGGTGTGTAAATGCTGCGTTCAGGGCCCCTCACCACGTAGGGTTTGAAGAGGTTTTAACGTTGACTATAAAGTACTTCTTATCTTATCTTAACAGGTGAGTGAATGCTGCGTTCAGGGCCCTCACTCACCACGTAGGGCTTGATGGCGTCGCCCACGTCCTCGTCCATGTGGATGTACATGTTGAGCAGCTGCGGCAGGTAGAAGTCCACCTGGTCGTGGCTGAAGCTGAACAGCCGGTTCCCGATGTAGGCCTGCACCCCCGGCTCCTTGGAGCTGTGCAGGTAGGAGATCGCCATGGAGACGTCAAACAGCTTGGACTCGAACAGGCGGAGCAGCCACGACTGTTTGGACGGGTTGGAACGCTGCCGGAGGCGGAGACTCTTCACCGAGCCGGGGGGCGGGGCCTCAGGAGGGGGCGGGGCAGATACATGTGGCGGGGCCTCAGAGGCAGGGGGCGGGGCCTCGGGGTCATCCACCTGCAGCGTGGGGGGGGTGGGGCATTGCTGAGGCTCCTCCCGATGTTGAGGCTCCTCCCCCTGGTTCAGCTTCATTAGTTGAGGCTCCTCCCCCTGGGTCAGTTTAATCGATTGAGGCTCCTCCCCCTGGGTCCGTTTCGTCGATTGAGGCTCCTCCCCCTGGTTCAGCTTCATTAGTTGAGGCCCCTCCCCCTGGTTCGGCTTCATATGTTGAGGCCCCTCCCCCCACTGAGGCCCCTCCCCCTGGTTCAGATTAATCTGCGGAGGCTCCTCCCCCTGAGTCAGTTTCATCAATTGAGGCTCCTCCCCCTGGGTCAGTTTAATCGATTGAGGCTCTTCCCCCTGGGTCAGTTTAATCGATTGAGGCTCCTCCCCCTGGGTCAGTTTAATCGATTGAGGCTCCTGCCCCTGGATCAGTTTCATCGATTGAGGCTCCTCCCCCTGGGTCAGTTTCATCGATTGAGGCTCCTCCCCCTGGGTCAGTTTAATCGATTGAGGCTCCTCCCCCTGGGTCCGTTTCATCGATTGAGGCTCTTCCCCCTGGTTCAGCTTCATTAGTTGAGGCTCCTCCCCCTGGTCCAGCTTCATTAGTTGAGGCTCCTCCCCCTGCCGAGGCTCCTCCCCCTGGTCCCGCTTCATTCGTTGAGGCTCCTCTCCCTGCTGAGGCTCCTCCCCCCGCTGAGGCCCCTCCCCCTGGTCCAGCTTCATTCGTTGAGGCTCCTCCCCCTGGTTCAGCTTCAGCTGCTGCAGCACTTCTCGACACGCCCTCTGTGCGACTTCAGCATCGATCAGCATCACACCCAGGGGGGGGGTCGCTGAGGGGGGGGGCTCCGGCTCTGAGTCCTCCATCAGGACTGCTCCTCCACTGGAACACACACACACACACACACACACACACACACACACACACACACACACACACACACACACACACACACACACACACACACACACACACACACACACACACACACACACACACACACACACACACACACACACACACACACACACAGTGTTGGTTATTTTGAATTTAAAAGTCCAATGCACGTTTATAAAATAATGAATAAAGATGTGTGTTATTCTGTCTGACCTGAAACACACAGAGAGCAGCAAGAACAAGAGTGTGTGAGTGACTGTGTGTGTGACTGTGTGTCTGTTTGTGTGACTGTGTGTGTGTGACTGTGTGTATATGAGTGTGTGACTGTGTGAGTGACTGTGTATGTGTGACTGTGTGTGTTAGTGTGTGTGTGACTGTGTGTGAGTGACTTTGTGTGTGACTGTGTGAGTGACTGTGTGAGTGACTGTGACTGTGTGAGTGACTGTGTGTGTGACTGTGTGAGTGACTGTGTGTGACTGTGAGTGTGTGAGTGACTGTGTGTGTGACTGTGTGAGTGACTGTGTATGTGTGACTGTGTGTGTTAGTGTGTGTGTGACTGTGTGTGAGTGACTGTGTGAGTGACTGTGTGAGTGACTGTGTGAGTGACTGTGACTGTGTGAGTGACTGTGTGTGTGACTGTGTGAGTGACTGTGTGTGACTGAGTGTGTGAGTGACTGTGTGTGTGTGAGTGACTGTGTGTGACTGTGACTGTGTGAGTGACTGTGTGTGACTGAGTGTGTGAGTGACTGTGTGTGACTGTGTGTGACTGTGTGTGTGACTGTGTGTGACTGAGTGTGTGAGTGACTGTGTGTGACTGTGTGTGACTGTGTGTGTGACTGTGTGTGACTGAGTGTGTGAGTGACTGTGTGTGTGTGAGTGACTGTGTGTGACTGTGACTGTGTGTGACTGTGTGTCTGTGTGTGAGTGACTGTGTGTGTGACTGTGTGAGTGACTGTGTGAGTGACTGACTGTGTGTGTGACTGTGTGAGTGACTGTGTGTGTGACTGACTGAGTGTGTGAGTGACTGTGTGAGTGACTGACTGTGTGAGTGACTGTGTGACTGACTGTGAGTGTGTGAGTGACTGTGTGAGTGACTGTGTGAGTGTCTGTGTGACTGTGTGTGACTGTGTGTGACTGTGTGAGTGACTGTGTGTGACTGAGTGTGTGAGTGACTGTGTGTGTGTGAGTGACTGTGTGTGACTGTGACTGTGTGAGTGACTGTGTGTGACTGAGTGTGTGAGTGACTGAGTGTGTGTGTGAGTGACTGTGTGAGTGACTGTGTGTGACTGTGACTGTGTGAGTGACTGTGTGTGTGACTGACTGTGTGAGTGACTGTGTGTGTGACTGTGTGTGTGACTGTGTGAGTGACTGTGTTTGTGTGACTGTGTGAGTGACTGTGTTTGTGTGACTGTGTGTGACTGTGTGTCTGTGTTTGAGTGACTGTGTGTGTGACTGTGTGAGTGACTGTGTGTGTGACTGTGTGAGTGACTGTGTGTGTGACTGTGTGAGTGACTGTGTGACTGTGTGAGTGACTGTGTGACTGTGTGAGTGACTGTGTGACTGTGTGAGTGACTGTGTGTGTGACTGTGTGAGTGACTGTGTGAGTGACTGTGTGAGTGACTGTGTGAGTGACTGTGTGTGTGACTGTGTGAGTGACTGTGTGAGTGACTGTGTGTGTGACTGTGTGTGTAACTGTGTGAGTGACTGTGTGTGTAACTGTGTGAGTGACTGTGTGTGTGACTGTGTGACTGTGTGAGTGACTGTGTGAGTGACTGTGTGAGTGACTGTGTGTGTGACTGTGTGAGTGACTGTGTGTGTGACTGTGTGAGTGACTGTGTGTGACTGTGTGTGTGACTGTGTGTGTGACTGTGTGAGTGACTGTGTGTGTGACTGTGTGAGTGACTGTGTGACTGTGTGTGTGACTGTGTGTGTGACTGTGTGAGTGACTGTGTGAGTGACTGTGTGTGTGACTGTGTGTGTGAGACTGTGTGTGTGAGACTGTGTGTGTGACTGTGTATGTGACTGTATGTGAGACTGTGTGTGTGAGACTGTGTGTGACTGTGTGTGAGACTGTGTGTGTGAGACTGTGTGTGTGACTGTGTATGTGACTGTGTATGTGACTGTGTGTGTGAGACTGTGTGTGTGAGACTGTGTGTGACTGTGTGTGACTGTGTGTGTGAGACTGTGTGTGTGAGACTGTGTGTGACTGTGTGTGTGACTGTGTGTGACTGACTGTGTGTTTTTGTATACTTCCATTTGGTGTAAATACTTGTTATCCTAATATCACATTCTGAGCAGAATATGAATCAGACATAGTAGTTATATTTCTGCTTTTCTCTCTTATTGCCTCATGTTGTTGTTGTTGTTGTTGTTGTTGTTGTTGTTTGTGTACAGCTGGTGATAACAACAGAGATAAAGCTAACACTTTTCCACAAGTAAACACAAGCAGACTTTATCTTTCTCTCCACACAGACGCTGCTGTCTCTGACCTGAGAGAGGACGCTAACCTGAGAGAGGATGCTAACCTGAGAGAGGACGCTAACCTGAGAGAGGATGCTAACCTGAGAGAGGACGCTAACCTGAGAGAGGATGAGAGAGGACGCTAACCTGAGAGAGGACGCTAACCTGAGAGAGAGGATGCTAACCTGAGAGAGGATGCTAACCTGAGAGAGAGGATGCTAACCTGAGAGAGAGGATGCTAACCTGAGAGAGAGGATGCTAACCTGAGAGAGGACGCTAACCAGAGAGAGAGGATGCTAACCTGAGAGAGGATGCTAACCTGAGAGAGGACGCTAACCTGAGAGAGGACGCTAACCTGAGAGAGAGGATGCCAACCTGAGAGGATGCTAACCTGAGAGGATGCTAACCTGAAGTAATGATGTAATCATATGAGAGAGATAATAAAGTAATGACTGTTTAAATCCATTGTTAGCAGTCAGCTGATGTTAGCATGTTAGCTCAGAGCTCCCACAGTAAATAAAGCTTTAATACAAAGATAATCGGAAGTTAGCATTACCTCAGCCTCTCGGGTTAAAGTGATAAACAGACTGTTAGCTTAGCTTTGAGTTTGATAAACTAGTTAAACTACTTAATGCGCAGTTAGTTAACCAGCTAACTAAGCGTTAGCATCTGTTAGCTTAGAGGAGCTAACCCATCCACTCCGCACTGTTAGCATTAGCAGCTTAAAGCCAACTGTTGCTTGTCTTTAAAGCGGAATGCTAAGCTAACGTCAGCCCCCTCGCACAGGTGGTCTGCAGGTGAGGGTCCAGGTGAGCCGGTCCTACCTGGAGACAGTTCCGCGGGTTCAAAAGGAACTTTTATTCCCAGTTAGTTCCCATTGATTCTGTCAACAACAGCTGCTGCTTCTTCTTCTGCGGCTGAGGAGGCTGCCGGTGTGTAGCGCCCCCCGTGGAGAGGAGAGGAACTGCTGTCCCCCTGTGAAGAGGAGAGGTGAGGAACTGCAGCCCCCCCCCCCCCGTGGAGAGGAGAGGAACTGCAGCCCCCCCGTGGAGAGGAGAGGAACCGCAGTCCCCCTGTGAAGAGGAGAGGTGAGGAACTGCAGCCCCCCCCCCCCCCCGTGGAGAGGAGAGGAACTGCAGCCCCCCCGTGGAGAGGAGAGGAACTGCAGCCCCCCCGTGGAGAGGAGAGGAACTGCAGCCCCCCTGTGGAGAGGAGAGGAACTGCAGCCCCCCTGTGGCGAGGAGCGGAACTGCAGCCCACTGTGGAGAGGAGAGGAATTGCATTCCCCCTGTGGAGAGGAACTGCAGGAGGCTGACCGGTGGTTCTGTTGTTCTGTGGTTCTAAGGTTCTGTTGTTCCTGTGGTTCTGTGGTTCCTGTTGTTCTGTGGTTCTAAGGTTCTGTTGTTCCTGTGGTTCTAAGGTTCCGTTGTTCCTGTGGTTCTAAGGTTCCTGTTCTGTGGTTCTAAGGTTCTGTTGTTCCTGTGGTTCTAAGGTTCTGTTGTTCCTGTGGTTCTAAGGTTCTGTTGTTCCTGTGGTTCTGTGGTTCTAAGGTTCTGTTGTTTATCTGGTTCTAAGGTTTTGATGTTTATCTGGTTCTAAGGTTCTGTTGTTCCTGTGGTTCTAAGGTTCCTGTTGTTCTGTGGTTCTAAGGTTCTGTTGTTCCTGTGGTTCTAAGGTTCTGTTGTTCCTGTGGTTCTAAGGTTCCTGTTGTTCTGTGGTTCTAAGGTTCTGTTGTTCCTGTGGTTCTAAGGTTCTGTTGTTCCTGTGGTTCTAAGGTTCTGTGGTTCTAAGGTTCTGTTGTTTATCTGGTTCTAAGATTCTGTTGTTTATCTGGTTCTAAGGTTCTGTTGTTCCTGTGGTTCTAAGGTTCCTGTTGTTCTGTGGTTCTAAGGTTCCTGTTGTTCTGTGGTTCTGTTGTTCCTGTGGTTCTAAGGTTCTGTTGTTCCTGTGGTTCTAAGGTTCTGTTGTTCCTGTGGTTCTATGGTTCTGTTGTTCATGTGGTTCTAAGGTTCCTGTTGTTCTGTGGTTCTAAGGTTCTGTTGTTCCTGTGGTTCTAAGGTTCTGTTGTTCCTGTGGTTCTAAGGTTCTGTTGTTCTGTGGTTCTAAGGTTCTGTTGTTCCTGTGGTTCTATGGTTCTGTGGTTCCTGTGGTTCTAAGGTTCCTGTGGTTCTAAGGTTCTGTTGTTCCAAGGTTCCTGTTGTTCTGTGGTTCTAAGGTTCTGTTGTTCCTGTGGTTCTAAGGTTCCTGTTGTTCTGTGGTTCTAAGGTTCCTGTTGTTCTGTGGTTCTGTTGTTCCTGTGGTTCTAAGGTTCTGTTGTTCCTGTGGTTCTAAGGTTCTGTGGTTCCTGTGGTTCTAAGGTTCCTGTGGTTCTAAGGTTCTGTTGTTCCTGTGGTTCTAAGGTTCCTGTTGTTCTGTGGTTCTGTTGTTCCTGTGGTTCTAAGGTTCTGTGGTTCCTGTGGTTCTAAGGTTCTGTGGTTCCTGTGGTTCTAAGGTTCCTGTGGTTCTAAGGTTCTGTTGTTCCTGTGGTTCTAAGGTTCCTGTTGTTCTGTGGTTCTAAGGTTCTGTTGTTCCTGTGGTTCGAAGGTTCCTGTGGTTCTAAGGTTCTGTTGTTCCTGTGGTTCTAAGGTTCCTGTTGTTCTGTGGTTCTAAGGTTCTGTTGTTCCTGTGGTTCTAAGGTTCTGTTGTTTATCTGGTTCTAAGGTTCTGTGGTTCTAAGGTTCTGTTGTTCCTGTGGTTCTAAGGTTCTGTTGTTCCTGTGGTTCTAAGGTTCTGTGGTTCTAAGGTTCTGTTGTTTATCTGGTTCTAAGATTCTGTTGTTTATCTGGTTCTAAGGTTCTGTTGTTCCTGTGGTTCTAAGGTTCTGTTGTTCCTGTGGTTCTAAGGTTCTGTGGTTCTATGGTTCTGTTGTTCATGTGGTTCTAAGGTTCCTGTTGTTCTGTGGTTCTAAGGTTCTGTTGTTCCTGTGGTTCTAAGGTTCTGTTGTTCCTGTGGTTCTAAGGTTCTGTTGTTCTGTGGTTCTAAGGTTCTGTTGTTCCTGTGGTTCTAAGGTTCTGTTGTTCTGTGGTTCTAAGGTTCTGTTGTTCCTGTGGTTCTATGGTTCTGTTGTTCATGTGGTTCTAAGGTTCCTGTTGTTCTGTGGTTCTAAGGTTCTGTTGTTCCTGTGGTTCTAAGGTTCTGTTGTTCCTGTGGTTCTAAGGTTCTGTGGTTCTAAGGTTCTGTTGTTCCTGTGGTTCTGTGGTTCTAAGGTTCTGTTGTTCCTGTGGTTCTAAGGTTCTGTTGTTCCTGTGGTTCTAAGGTTCTGTTGTTCCTGTGGTTCTAAGGTTCCTGTTGTTCTGTGGTTCTAAGGTTCTGTTGTTCCTGTGGTTCTAAGGTTCTGTTGTTTCTGTGGTTCTAAGGTTCTGTGGTTCTAAGGTTCTGTTGTTCCTGTGGTTCTGTGGTTCTAAGGTTCTGTTGTTCTGTGGTTCTAAGGTTCTGTTGTTCCTGTGGTTCTGTTGTTTATCTGGTTCTAAGGTTCTCTGGTCATTCGGTCCATGGAGACTTTAACATGTTTCAGATGGATCGGTAATTTAAAGACGTACACACGGCGACAGGAAATGAAGCTTTGCCCCGACTCTCCTCTTCATGGGAAACAACAACATCACGCTCTGGTTCATACAACTCTCATGGTGGCGTCATGCTGACAGCTGATTGGTCCCATTGTTTCCTGGATCACCTGATCACAGCGGGAGGCAATCAATCACCTCTGATGCGAATATAAACTTATAGTCATTTATATATTTAAGTTTTATGGAATGATATTCTTGCTGCACTTTTCCTTTGTATTCTATTTTAGAATACAAAAAGTTATTTTGTTTATTATTTATTTTCACATTGAAATCACTTTCATGTCTGGATGTTTAAAAGTCCACGTTGGCTTTATCCGGTAAACTCTCTTTTTATATCTCACAGTTTAAAATCCTGCTCGGATGATTTGTTTACATCGTGCAGCTGTTTCTAAAAGTAAACACACACCTTTAAGTCTCACCTTTTATTTCTCCACAGCGCTTCATCTGTACTTTCACTAAGTGTGTGTCCTGAGAGCAGTCAGCTGATCTGAGAGCAGTCAGCTGATCTGAGAGCAGTTGTAATGATTGGATGAGAGGCAGTGAGTGTTAGTGATTGGATGAGAGGCAGTGAGTGTTAGTGATTGGATGAAAGGCAGTGAGTGTTAGTGATTGGATGAGAGGCAGTGAGTGTTAGTGATTGGATGAGAGGCAGTGAGTGTTAGTGATTGGATGAGAGGCAGTGAGTGTTAGTGATTGGATGAGAGGTGTGTTATTGATGAAGCTACTCTGTGTCATCCCTCTACAGCCAGATGTCTGAGGTGCAGTCCCCCCCGGGGTATCTCAGCTCGTGGGCCAGCGCCGGCCCGTCCGGTTCTTTACCGAAGTCCACCAGGAAGTCCTGGTTCAGGGAGAGACCCCCCACCTCCGAGTCCACATCCACCTGCATCATCACGGAGCCCTGCCTGCACACATTAACACATTTACACTCACTATACACACATAACCTCCGGACAGACAGTACAACACGTTACACATCTCCTTCAAACCTCCGGATTTATTCAAGTTTCTCACCAAAAATACATTTTACTCCACGAATTCATCTGAACACAGTTTGATAACGTCATGATTTATCTGCCCAATACTCGTTTTTACTGATAGAGCCTGAACACATCATGATGTAACTTCAAGCAGCCTTTGTTAGCAGCTAACAGCTAACAGCTAACGGCTAACAGCTAAAGGCCGCTACACACCAACCTGAGACCAAAGAACGCGTACCGAAGGCGTCCCGACTTTTACGTCCGCTACGCCGCCCGCCTACGAACACACCGCAAAGACTTCAGTCGATGAGTGGCAATAACTGTCCTTACCAGCAGGCGGCGGTAGTGTGTATTCGTCATTCAAAAGAGGCAACCGGAAGACAGACTGCGTGATAACCGAGAGAAGAAGAACAGACTGCGTGATAACCGAGAGAAGAAGAACAGACTGCGTGATACACCGAGAGAAGAAGAACAGACTGCGTGATAACAGAGAGAAGAAGAACAGACTGCGTGATACACCGAGAGAAGAAGAACAGACTGCGTGATAACCGAGAGAAGAAGAACAGGCTGCGTGATAACAGAGAGAAGAAGAACAGGCTGCGTGATAACCGAGAGAAGAAGAACAGGCTGCGTGATAACCGAGAGAAGAAGAACAGACTGCGTGATAACAGAGAGAAGAAGAACAGACTGCGTGATAACAGAGAGAAGAAGAACAGACTGCGTGATAACCGAGAGAAGAAGAACAGACTGCGTGATATAAACAAACAACAAATAGCGTGTGCGTTCCATTTCCCCTCTACAGCGAGGAGCTCACGGGGCTTTCCCGAACCTGTCGAGAGCTGGAGTTCAATGGAATCTCACATTTGCCTTCTTCATAGTTTGTTTGGGTCCCTCACTTCCGTTTCGCTTCTCATGCACTGATTCGCTAGCTGAACAGCCAATCAGAGGGACTTCTTTGGCCAACTGTCGGCCGATTCAACACGTTGAATCGGCCGCGGGAGGTGTGAAAATGTGCCGTAAAGGGACGACGGTGCGGGACACACCAACCTGAGTAGGGCGCCGCGAATGCCCGACTGCCTCTGACTTCCAAAATCGGATAGGTGGATAGCGGCCTTTAACAGCATCTCTGTCAGCCACGTGCAGGCAGGGGAGGCAGAGCCTCACCTCTCATACTCCAATGTAACGGAAAAAAAAAAAAAAAAAAATGTCTCCACTGATCTGTGTTGTAAATGGGATTTCTGTATGATTCCAATCGCTTTGTATCTTCAAAATCGGATAATTTGCCGAGCTCCGCTACAACTACATGGGAGCAATGAGCAGTGAGGCAGGGACGAGCTCTGCCTCACGGAACCCCACAGGAACTGGCTGGAGCGCGGGCACTTATTTAGTGCCCGCGCTCCAGCCAGTTCCTGTGGGGTGAGGTGAGGCACAGATGAGCTCTGCCTCACCTCCAGCCAGTTCCTGTGGGGTGAGGTGAGGCACAGATGAGCTCTGCCTCACCTCACCCCACAGGAACTGGCTGGAGCGCGGGCCCTAAGCGCATGCCTGTTACCATCTCACTGTAGCTGTAATGTAATGTTTGTAGATCCCTGTATTACATGTGTCCTCGCCATCCATAGTCTCTAAAGAACTTATTTCACATATGATATTTAGGCTCGCTGGTCTCATCGTACAACGGCACTGAAAAAGCGCCAGGGGAGGCAGCCATAACCTCTGCCGCACTGCAGGGGGCGCACGTGAGCCCACAGGTTCTTGCTGCTACTGTTATTCTACGCAGAGACGGTAGACGCAAACAACAAGCTAGACTTTTGAAACTAGAGGAAGATAAGGAGGACTTTTACAACAAAGTAGTAGAGATTGTTGTCCGGAAGGATAGCATGGACTTCATCCTCAAGTCAAGGTAAGACCACCATTGTAATGAAAATGGGATCTTACTAAGAGAGAACCATCCAATATTTAGATTGTGGGTATCCTTTTGTTGAACGGTCGGTTTCAAATGAATCGAAGCATCAGACTAAAAAAGCTTTTGAAAATAACAGAATATTTCGATTACGGTCAAAATATAGTATTTGTAAATCTGACTCTGAAAGAGTCAGTGCCTCAGCAGCCATGAACCTCACCGCACGTCACTGCTCTGTGCATGCTTTTTAAAATGTGTGTCAGTACTACAGTATTCAGCAGTATTCAGTAGCACTAAAGTAGTACTTCAGTAGTACTCACTGGGTCATGTCGGGGTAGAACTGCTTGTATATAGTAGTACTACAGCAGTATTCAGCAGTACACAGTAGTATTCAGCAGTATACAGTAGTATACAGTAGTATACAGTAGTATTCAGCAGTATACAGTAGTATACAGCAGTATACAGTAGTATTCAGCAGTATACAGTAGTATACAGTAGTATTCAGCAGTATACAGTAGTATACAGTAGTATACAGTAGTATACAGTAGTATTCAGCAGTATACAGTAGTATACAGCAGTATACAGTAGTATTCAGCAGTATACAGTAGTATACAGTAGTATTCAGCAGTACACAGTAGTATTCAGTAGTATTCAGCAGTATACAGCAGTATACAGTAGTATACAGTAGTATTCAGTAGTATACAGCAGTATACAGCAGTATACAGTAGTATTCAGCAGTATACAGCAGTATACAGCAGTATACAGTAGTATTCAGCAGTATACAGTAGTATACAGTAGTATTCAGTAGTATACAGCAGTATACAGCAGTATACAGTAGTATTCAGCAGTATACAGTAGTATACAGTAGTATACAGTAGTATTCAGCAGTATACAGCAGTATACAGCAGTATACAGTAGTATTCAGCAGTATACAGTAGTATACAGTAGTATTCAGCAGTATACAGTAGTATACAGCAGTATACAGTAGTATTCAGCAGTATACAGCAGTATACAGTAGTATTCAGCAGTATACAGTAGTATACAGTAGTATTCAGCAGTATACAGTAGTATACAGTAGTATACAGTAGTATACAGTAGTATTCAGCAGTATACAGTAGTATACAGCAGTATACAGTAGTATTCAGCAGTATACAGTAGTATACAGTAGTATTCAGCAGTACACAGTAGTATTCAGTAGTATTCAGCAGTATACAGCAGTATACAGTAGTATACAGTAGTATTCAGTAGTATACAGCAGTATACAGCAGTATACAGTAGTATTCAGCAGTATACAGCAGTATACAGCAGTATACAGTAGTATTCAGCAGTATACAGTAGTATACAGTAGTATTCAGTAGTATACAGCAGTATACAGCAGTATACAGTAGTATTCAGCAGTATACAGCAGTATACAGCAGTATACAGCAGTATTCAGCAGTACACAGTAGTATTCAGCAGTATTCAGCAGTATACAGTAGTATACAGTAGTATACAGTAGTATTCAGTAGTATACAGCAGTATACAGCAGTATACAGTAGTATTCAGCAGTATACAGCAGTATACAGCAGTATACAGTAGTATTCAGCAGTATACAGCAGTATACAGTAGTATTCAGCAGTATACAGCAGTATACAGTAGTATACAGTAGTATTCAGCAGTATTCAGAAGTATACAGTAGTATACAGTAGTATTCAGCAGTATACAGCAGTATACAGTAGTATACAGTAGTATTCAGTAGTATACAGCAGTATACAGCAGTATACAGTAGTATTCAGCAGTATACAGCAGTATACAGCAGTATACAGTAGTATTCAGCAGTATACAGCAGTATACAGTAGTATTCAGCAGTATACAGCAGTATACAGTAGTATTCAGTAGTATACAGCAGTATACAGTAGTATTCAGCAGTATACAGCAGTATACAGTAGTATTCAGCAGTATACAGCAGTATACAGTAGTATTCAGCAGTATACAGCAGTATACAGTAGTATACAGTAGTATTCAGCAGTATTCAGAAGTATACAGTAGTATACAGTAGTATTCAGCAGTATACAGTAGTATACAGTAGTATTAGTCAGTAGTATACAGTAGTATACAGTAGTATACAGTAGTATTAGTCAGTAGTATACAGTAGTATTCAGAAGTATACAGTAGTATACAGTAGTATTCAGCAGTATACAGTAGTATACAGTAGTATACAGTAGTATACAGTAGTATTCAGCAGTATACAGTAGTATTCAGCAGTATACAGTAGTATACAGTAGTATACAGTAGTATTAGTCAGTAGTATACAGTAGTATTCAGAAGTATACAGTAGTATACAGTAGTATTCAGCAGTATACAGTAGTATACAGTAGTATTCAGCAGTATACAGCAGTATACAGTAGTATTCAGAAGTATACAGTAGTATACAGTAGTATACAGTAGTATTCAGCAGTATACAGTAGTATACAGCAGTATACAGCAGTATACAGTAGTATTCAGCAGTATACAGTAGTATACAGTAGTATACAGTAGTATTCAGCAGTATACAGCAGTATACAGCAGTATACAGTAGTATACAGTAGTATTCAGCAGTATTCAGCAGTACACAGTAGTATTCAGCAGTATACAGTAGTATTCAGTAGTATACAGTAGTATTCAGCAGTATACAGTAGTATACAGTAGTATTCAGCAGTATACAGTAGTATACAGTAGTATACAGTAGTATACAGTAGTATTCAGCAGTATACAGTAGTATTCAGCAGTATACAGTAGTATTCAGCAGTATACAGTAGTATTCAGCAGTATTCAGCAGTATTCAGCAGTATACAGTAGTATACAGTAGTATTCAGTAGTATACAGTAGTATTCAGCAGTATACAGTAGTATTCAGCAGTATTCAGCAGTATACAGTAGTATACAGTAGTATTCAGCAGTACAGAGTAGTACACAGTAGTATTCAGCAGTATTCAGCAGTATACAGTAGTATACAGTAGTATTCAGTAGTATACAGTAGTATTCAGCAGTATTCAGCAGTATACAGTAGTATACAGCAGTATACAGTAGTATTCAGTAGTATACAGTAGTATTCAGCAGTATACAGTAGTATACAGTAGTATTCAGCAGTATACAGTAGTATACAGTAGTATTCAGCAGTATACAGTAGTATACAGCAGTATACAGTAGTATACAGTAGTATACAGTAGTATTCAGCAGTATACAGTAGTATACAGTAGTATTCAGCAGTATACAGTAGTATTCAGCAGTACAGAGTAGTACACAGTAGTATACAGCAGTATTCAGTAGTATTAGTCAGTAGTATACAGTAGTATTCAGTAGTATTCAGCAGTATACAGTAGTATACAGTAGTATTCAGTAGTATACAGTAGTATTCAGTAGTATTCAGCAGTACACAGTAGTATTCAGCAGTATACAGTAGTATACAGTAGTATTCAGCAGTATACAGTAGTATTCAGTAGTATTCAGCAGTATTCAGCAGTATACAGTAGTATACAGTAGTATTCAGCAGTATACAGTAGTATTCAGCAGTATACAGTAGTATTCAGTAGTATTCAGTAGTATTCAGTAGTATTCAGCAGTATACAGTAGTATTCAGCAGTATTCAGCAGTATTCAGCAGTATACAGTAGTATACAGTAGTATTCAGCAGTATTCAGCAGTATACAGTAGTATTCAGTAGTATTCAGCAGTATACAGTAGTATACAGTAGTATACAGTAGTATTCAGCAGTATTCAGCAGTATTCAGTAGTATTCAGTAGTATTCAGCAGTATACAGTAGTATTCAGTAGTATTCAGTAGTATTCAGTAGTATTCAGCAGTATACAGTAGTATACAGTAGTATTCAGCAGTATTCAGCAGTATACAGTAGTATTCAGTAGTATTCAGCAGTATTCAGTAGTATTCAGTAGTATTCAGTAGTATACAGCAGTATTCAGTAGTATTCAGTAGTATTCAGTAGTATACAGTAGTATACAGTAGTATTCAGCAGTATTCAGCAGTGTAGTAGTACACAGTAGTACACAGCAGTATTCAGTACTCACTGGGTCATGTCGGGGTAGAACTGCTTGTCCCAGCCACTGAAGAGAGACGTGGTGACATACAGCCTCCTCCCGTCCAGACTGAGCTGAAGCATCTGCGGCCCCCCGGGGACCCTGCGGCCCTGCAGGAAGCGGGGGGGGGGCTGGGGCTCCGGGTCCTCCAGGACTCTTATTGGTCCGTCACTGACGATGCTCCCGCCCAGAAACACCTGCAACAGACAGACGGGTCAGCAGCCTGTCTCACTCTCCGGGCGTTCACCTGTGCAGGTTTCAAGTCTCTCTCATCATGAGCTCAGCAGCTTCAGAGGAGATATGGAGATGAGAAACTGAAGTCCTCCTCCAACAGAGCAACATGAATATATATAGGACATAAAACACATCAAACAGATGAGAATGTTTTGAGATGTGCAGGTTCATACTAATAGAATAGAGATAGTGCAAGAAGAGTCTATAAGTAAATGGAATATGATATATAGATAAATAATTAGCAAGATGCAATCAGATGAATGTTTATGGATGTTCTTCAGAGTTCAGGTGTTTAACAGTCTTATAGACAGTGGGATAAGGCGTCTGTCGCTCTTTCATCCCAGCTGAGGTTTAGCCACGCCCACAGGTGCAGGCGCTCCATAGCGTCCCCTCTGGACACAAGCTCAGTTTGAGGGAATGTAGACCAAAGTAGACGTGTTGTTGTTAATGTGTTTCTCTTTATGACGCTGATGCAGAGGTGGGCGTGACTACCATGAGGTGGTCCTCCTATGGGACAGCTACGCACAGCAAACAGGACGTTTGACGTCCGTACTGATCTAATAACACAGTTTTGTTCTGGAATCTCAACAGAAAAGGTTTGGCCAGATGAAAACATTTCTAATGGTTAGTAAATCAAAACCATTCACAGTGAAGAATTAGATATGAATGATTAATGCCATAAATGATTGCATACATTTAGTTTCTTATGTTCTCCAGTGTGATAGCTAACTGAAGCTAAATCCACTTCTCTTATTATAAGAATGATCTTAACCCACTAAAAGGATTTCTTCTCAAATAATGGGGAAATGACGTTGTAATAACTTTAAATGTAACTCTCTCGTTCAGATTAATTTGGTCGGGTTGTTTTTCTTCTTTGCGAAACGTCTGTGTCAGATGTCCCACTTGGGTTGCCGTACGTAGCGGTCCAACACGAGTAACAACTCTCGCTTGCGCAGTAAAAAATCTGGCAGACATAGATGTTCCAGAGCGACAGGAGACAGGTTGTTAACGTGTTTCTCTTTCAGGTCCATGATGCTGACGCAGAAGCGGGTTAAACCTAGACCATAGAATCAACAAACTACTGATGACCAGTTCTATCAGCAAAGGAAAAAGGTTGCTTGGTCTAATTACCAACATATTGTAATTTCTTGATTGTTTGACTGTTATTCCACCTGAAGGTTTGTCCCTCACTCTGTCACTATGCCTCTGTTACCAAACATCCCTTCTGTTATTCCACCTGAAGGTTTGTCCCTCACTCTGTCACTATGCCTCTGTTACCAAACATCCCTTCTGTTATTCCACCTGAAGGTTTGTCCCTCACTCTGTCACTATGCCTCTGTTACCAAACATCCCTTCTGTTATTCCACCTGAAGGTTTGTCCCTCACTCTGTCACTATGCCTCTGTTACCAAACATCCCTTCTGTTATTCCACCTGAAGGTTTGTCCCTCACTCTGTCACTATGCCTCTGTTACCAAACATCCCTTCTCTTATTGGATAAAGTTCATGGTCATTGGAGAAGATGCACATCAGACAAAGAGAGGACAATGAGAAGGGGAGGGTTTCAATGTGTACTGTTCCCTTATTGCAAAGGTTTACTCCTCCCTGTAACTGCAACTCTATTTCACTGTAACTGGTGAAATGTCCTCAAATGTCTTCTAAATAAAGAAATGTAAAAGTCCAAGTGGAGTCACTGCACACCTGGCCGACCAATCGAGGGTTCCTCCTGTCTGTGATGTCATACTGTCTGATGTCACCGTGCAGCCAATTAGAGAAGTAGATGTAACGATCGTCCAATGAGATCAGGATGTCGGTGATGAGACCTGCAGACAGACAGACAGGTTAATAGACAGACAGACAGACAGACAGACAGGTTAACAGACAGACAGACAGACAGACAGGTTAACAGATAGACAGACAGACAGACAGACAGGTTAACAGACAGACAGACAGACAGACAGGTTAACAGACAGACAGACAGACAGACAGGTTAACAGATAGACAGACAGACAGACAGGTTAACAGACAGACAGACAGGTTAATAGACAGACAGACAGACAGGTTAACAGATAGACAGACAGACAGACAGACAGGTTAACAGACAGACAGGTTAACAGATAGACAGACAGGTTAACAGACAGACAGACAGGTTAACAGACAGACAGACAGACAGACAGGTTAACAGACAGACAGACAGACAGGTTAACAGACAGACAGACAGACAGGTTAACAGATAGACAGACAGGTTAACAGACAGACAGACAGGTTAACAGACAGACAGACAGACAGGTTAACAGACAGACAGACAGACAGGTTAACAGACAGACAGACAGACAGACAGGTTAACAGATAGACAGACAGACAGACACTCACTGGGCATCTCTGGAAGCACCCAGCCTTCGACCTTCTTGCTGGGAACGCTGATCACCTTCTCTGCAGCCCAGTCTCCTTTCTGAGACACAAACACAGGTTAATGCTAAACAGGAAGTCACTGTTAGCTGCTACAGTGTTAGCATCAGCTACAGTGTTAGCATCAGCTACAGTGTTAGCAGCAGCTACAGTGTTAGCAGCTACAGTGTTAGCATCAGCTACAGTGTTAGCAGCTACAGTGTTAGCATCAGCTACAGTGTTAGCCAGTGATGGCAAAATGAAGCTTTGAATGAAGCATCGAACCACTTGGACAATTGTGTCGGAAATAGGTTGATTTCTGGAACCTTCAGTTACAGCGACCTCTCCTGGCGAAGTGCAAGGCTGCAGTGGGTTTAACGGATCTTTGCCTTGAAAAATATTCGATGCCCACACACACTAAGACTGAATATCATGTTCTATTTGCAATTAAAGATTGATAATTGTGTGTATTGGGTTATTGAGAAGAGACTAGAGAGTGCTGGACATTTCTTTGGGCGGAGACGGCCTTTTATCAGTTATTAAAGTATTAAAGTTGAAAAGCAATGATTAAAAGTTCATCCGTTCCGGGCTTTGAACCAGCTGCGCGGAGGACATGGCAGCATTCAGGCCGCCGGCTCTATCCACTGGGCTATCTACTCCTTACACAATTAAACTGTTTTTATATTACTCATATTTGTCTTTTTGTTCACAACTTCACATGTTGAAGTGTTTCCCAGAACGACCTCTCTTTCTTCCTGCTTGCTCTATAATGATCCAATTCAAATGCAATACCAACAACAACTCAACAGCAACAACGCAAACTACGACAACAACCCACACATTGCGCATTGTTTAGAGCGGTTACAAAGTGTTGAAGCGCTCAAATTCAAAACTGTTTCAACCTGTCAGCTGTCAGAATAGAGACGAGGCAGTGCATTGAATCACCTGATTGGACCGCGAACCAGTCAAGTGATTCATTCAGGAAATGAAGCAGTTGCTGGTTCGGACGTCATATGTCACGTGATTTGAAGCAAGCTTCGAATCACTGCTTCTATGGAAAAGGAAGTCCAGGGTTGAAGCTCCGTTCGAAGCTTCAGTGTTAGCAGCAGCTACAGTGTTAGCAGCTACAGTGTTAGCAGCTACAGTGTTAGCATCAGCTACAGTGTTAGCAGCTACAGTGTTAGCAGCTACAGTGTTAGCAGCAGCTACAGTGTTAGCAGCAGCTACAGTGTTAGCAGCTACAGTGTTAGCAGCTACAGTGTTAGCATCAGCTACAGTGTTAGCAGCTACAGTGTTAGCAGCTACAGTGTTAGCAGCAGCTACAGTGTTAGCAGCTACAGTGTTAGCAGCTACAGTGTTAGCAGCTACAGTGTTAGCAGCAGCTACAGTGTTAGCAGCTACAGTGTTAGCAGCAGCTACAGTGTTAGCAGCTACAGTGTTAGCAGCAGCTACAGTGTTAGCAGCTACAGTGTTAGCAGCAGCTACAGTGTTAGCAGCTACAGTGTTAGCAGCTACAGTGTTAGCAGCTACAGTGTTAGCATCAGCTACAGTGTTAGCAGCTACAGTGTTAGCAGCTACAGTGTTAGCAGCTACAGTGTTAGCAGCAGCTACAGTGTTAGCAGCTACAGTGTTAGCAGCAGCTACAGTGTTAGCAGCTACAGTGTTAGCAGCAGCTACAGTGTTAGCAGCAGCTACAGTGTTAGCAGCTACAGTGTTAGCAGCAGCTACAGTGTTAGCAGCTACAGTGTTAGCAGCTACAGTGTTAGCAGCAGCTACAGTGTTAGCAGCTACAGTGTTAGCAGCTACAGTGTTAGCAGTTACAGTGTTAGCATCAGCTACAGTGTTAGCAGCTACAGTGTTAGCAGCAGCTACAGTGTTAGCAGCAGCTACAGTGTTAGCAGCTACAGTGTTAGCAGCTACAGTGTTAGCAGCTACAGTGTTAGCAGCAGCTACAGTGTTAGCAGCTACAGTGTTAGCAGCAGCTACAGTGTTAGCAGCTACAGTGTTAGCAGCAGCTACAGTGTTAGCAGCTACAGTGTTAGCAGCAGCTACAGTGTTAGCAGCTACAGTGTTAGCAGCTACAGTGTTAGCATCAGCTACAGTGTTAGCAGCAGCTACAGTGTTAGCAGCTACAGTGTTAGCAGCAGCTACAGTGTTAGCAGCTACAGTGTTAGCAGCAGCTACAGTGTTAGCAGCAGCTACAGTGTTAGCAGCTACAGTGTTAGCAGCAGCTACAGTGTTAGCAGCTACAGTGTTAGCAGCTACAGTGTTAGCAGCAGCTACAGTGTTAGCAGCTACAGTGTTAGCAGCTACAGTGTTAGCAGTTACAGTGTTAGCATCAGCTACAGTGTTAGCAGCTACAGTGTTAGCAGCTACAGTGTTAGCAGCTACAGTGTTAGCAGCAGCTACAGTGTTAGCAGCTACAGTGTTAGCATCAGCTACAGTGTTAGCAGCAGCTACAGTGTTAGCAGCTACAGTGTTAGCAGCTACAGTGTTAGCAGCAGCTACAGTGTTAGCAGCTACAGTGTTAGCAGCTACAGTGTTAGCAGCTACAGTGTTAGCAGCTACAGTGTTAGCATCAGCTACAGTGTTAGCAGCAGCTACAGTGTTAGCAGCTACAGTGTTAGCAGCTACAGTGTTAGCAGCTACAGTGTTAGCAGCTACAGTGTTAGCATCAGCTACAGTGTTAGCAAAGCCCTGATCAACCAGACTGCATTCAGAAAACAAAGCGTTTTCAAAGAAGATTCTTATCTACTTGCTATGAGCTCAGTGCTAACATTAGCATGCTAACACCCTCTCAGTGATATGATTGTTTCCTGGAGGTTTGGATGGTTTACGAGCCATTGTTCTCAAGGTCTGAACCGTCTGAAGTTCAGGGTCATTTGGTTTTATAGCTCTTATCAAACACAACAAAGGGCTATAAAGTCTCACCGGGATTTATAAGGAATGGGTCGTGTTTTGCTCATGATGTTTCAGATCATAAAGTTTAGCAGCAGTTATACACGGATCCTTAATGGGATCAAGAACCCTGTGCTACTGATTCAAGTCTTACTAAGATCTAGAACCCTGTGCTACTGATTCAAGTCTTAATAAGATCTAGAACCCTGTGCTACTGATTCAAGTCTTACTACGATCTAGAACCCTGTGGTACTGATTCAAGTCTTACTACGATCTAGAACCCTGTGGTACTGATTCAAGTCTTAATAAGATCTAGAACCCTGTGGTACTGATTCAAGTCTTACTAAGATCTAGAACCCTGTGGTACTGATTCAAGTCTTACTAAGATCTAGAACCCTGTGGTACTGATTCAAGTCTTAATAAGATCTAGAACCCTGTGGTACTGATTCAAGTCTTAATAAGATCTAGAACCCTGTGGTACTGATTCAAGTCTTACTAAGATCTAGAACCCTGTGGTACTGATTCAAGTCTTACTAAGATCTAGAACCCTGTGCTACTGATTCAAGTCTTACTAAGATCTAGAACCCTGTTGTACTGATTCAAGTCTTACTAAGATCAAGAACCCTGTGCTACTGATTCAAGTCTTACTAAGATCTAGAACCCTGTTGTACTGATTCAAGTCTTACTAAGATCTAGAACCCTGTGGTACTGACAGGTGTTTTGTAGAACCTGAAGACGGATCCCTTCAGAGCACATCCCACGTAGCCCTCGGTGGCGTCGCGGTCGTGGAGGAACCGGACCTCCAGGGGGATCGCCCCGTCTTCCCCGAGGTCCAGCGTCTGCAGCTTCCTGTGGCTGGTCCAGTCCCAGATGTGGAGCGAGCTGCCGTACAGTCCTGAGAACCACAACAAGGAAGTCCTGTGAGCGAGGTTCTGGTTCTGTCCAGAGGGGCAACACTGAGCTGGAAGTCTAGCAGAACCCCCTGTGTTACAGACTGGGAAACAGATCCCATAGAAGTATATATGATATCCTGCTTTATATTGTGTTAATGTACATCTGTAATTCAACATGTATATTTTCTTCTTTATTTTTTAATGCCATTTTATTTCTATAGAGATGTTTACATTTTGGATTGTTTATTTCTAGTCTTTGAATTTTAAATATACAATTCCATGTCTTTTTATGCTCCCAAATTGGGATCAATAAAGTACTTCTTATCTTATCTTACCAACTGGAAGTGTACTGGAATAGGAACTCAGAACCCAGACGCACTAATTGGAGTCTTAGTTGGGTCCGATCAAAGAACCCTGTGCTGCTGACAGGTCTCAGGAACCGCGGTTACACACAGCCGATGCAGAGGACCATGTGCTCTGCATCGGCTGCTGACTCACCCTCTTTCACGTGGTCCGGGTTGAACCCATTGGCCAGAGCTTTGGGCGCCCCCCACTCGGTGCTGATCATCACGTTGTGTCGCGGCTGGTACCAGAAGTCGTATCCAAACGGTGCCGCTTCCCCCGGGTGCTCCCAGTTCCCGACCACCTCGAACGTCTCACCGTCCAGCAGCACGAAGCCCCCTGAGAGGAGGACAGGTAAAAACAGAACGGGGTCTTCCAGATGTAAAAGTGTTTGAAAGAGATGTAAATAAAGAGCCTACAGTCTACGGCAGATAGGAGACACACAGATCTCTGAGGGCTTATCTATTGTTATTGCAGATGGTGCGTTCACTGTCTGTCTTTATAATGGGATATATCCATAAAGCCTATCAGCAGTCGGGGTCTTCAGCTGATAAAGGGTCTCAGTGAGAGGGGTTGGGCTGTTTGTAGTGAGGGTGTCTGCAGGGGGTCTCACCCTTGCCGTTGCCCCCTGGTTCTCCCAGGCAGCTGATCATGATCTGCCCGTTGGCCAGGCAGTGGGTGGTGTGAGGGTTGGCCAGGCCGCACTTCCAGAACAGATCCACGGGCTCCACCATCTGAGGAGCAAACACACCACCGATCAGCAGGAAGAACGTCAGATCTGACCTTCAGACTGACAGGAGGTCCACTCTCTGATTGTTTAGAAGTCTAGGAGGAAATGTTCCTACTTCTCTCTCAATGGGATTCCTCCATGTGATTTTGGATTATGTCAGAAAATAATCTCTGAGTCAAACAAACGTTTCTGATACTCATTCAGACTCTTGTTAGCAACCTCCAGTGGGGTATTTACTGAAGTATTTTAGGTGGTAGAACAAAGCGTTAAAGTCTCCTCAGCTTGAGTTAACCTCAGACGTGATTTCAGGATAACAACAAAAACACATTCAGAGAACCATTGACCTCCAGACCAGGAGACAGGAAGTGATGCTGACTCATGCCAGGGTTTAAGACTCATTCCTGCACAACTGTAAACTAATTTGTGAGAAACAAAGTGAAGGAGTCCCACAGAGGTTCATGGAAAGGTTTTCAGAAAGTAAATCTGCTCCGGACATCAGGGAGTTTCTGCAGGATTGAGCTGCAGCTGATGGGAGTGCTACAGCTCACTGACTCCCAGGAATCCTTCAGATATAAATCACAAGGCGAGGATAAACACAGCGCTGGTGTTTACAGTAAGTCCTCGTGAAGTGACTGAATGTGAACTCTTTGCCCGCTTTCAGAGGAAACCTGAATTGATTTCGATGAAAACACTTCCTGCAGGATCTGGCTGGATCCGGATCACAGGGTCAATGTGTGGTCAGGGTCTGATTGTGAAACCAGGACTGAGGAACAGTCGGTCCTGATAAATAATCTCCCAGCTGTGTCTCTGGCAGCGTGTCCTCACTCTTGAGTTCACAGTGGATAAGTCCTCTAAGGATGATTAATCATTACACCATGACTCAGCACATTTCCATCAGGCTGCACACACACACTTTACTCCCAGATCACATGCTCTGGACAAGGCCTGTCAAATATGTGAAGATTTAAAGAGCAGCTGGGAGACTTCATCATCTGAACTGAGCGACCTCCTCCTCCTCCTCCTCCTCCTCCTCCTCCTCCTCCTCCATTTCATCTCCAGTTAGACATTTGTAAGTTCTTCTTCTAACGTCGAGCTAAAGAGCACTCCTTTAATAACTTCTCACTGACTCCAGACATGTTAGATATCCTAAAAACTGTCGAGCTTCAGATCGATTTGCACAATCCCATGTGTTTCCATTCTGTCTGCTGACTGTACATGCTCTATCAAGTGTCTGTGAATAAATACAGTGAGGAATGGCGATTCTAGAGTGTGTGGGGGGGCAAACATTCACTGGGGGCCCCTCCAACCAGCTTTTCATCACCACAGCCGACAACCCCCCTCCCCGAGCAGAGCAAGGCAACGAAACTTAAGATAACAAGCAGCATTTTACGGCGCGCTATGCATGGGGCCCCCTCGAGGGGGTTTCCTGCAACATGTCGTTGCAGTAAATTAAAGGGTGTTTCATGTTGTCGTTGCTGTGGACCTTCTTAATCTACCTTCTTTGGGGGCCCCCTTCTGGTCCGGGGCCCCAAGCAGTTGCCTGCCTTGCCTGTCGGCAAGCGGAGCCCCTGACAGTGAGATGAATGAACCCTCAGGGGGGTCACTTCCTGTCCAGGTCGCGTCTGTTGTTTTCCCAACCCAGTTTAGATTGAACCACTTCCACATCAGTGTTCCACATGGCTCTATCAGGTCTTTACGACCCCTCAAAGCGCTGACAGACAGCCTCAGTCCGTCTCTAACCTGCAGCCTCAGTCCGTCTCTAACCTGCAGCCTCAGTCCGTCTCTAACCTGCAGCCTCAGTCCGTCTCTAACCTGCAGCCTCAGTCCGTCTCTAACCTGCAGCCTCAGTCCGTCTCTAACCTGCAGCCTCAGTCCGTCTCTAACCCTGCAGCCTCAGTCCGTCTCTAACCTGCAGCCTCAGTCCGTCTCTAACCTGCAGGAACTGGGATCTTCCTTCATGTGAAAAGCGTTTTTCATCTGCTCCGAGAAAGAGTCGAAGCGACTGAAGCTGTGAAGTCAGTTCTGGTGATGAAACTCTGCGGTGACGCTGCGTCATTCTTCATCACGAGCAGAGAGGCAGAAGTACACACAACCTGTACTCAAGTAGAAGTACATACATCCTGTACTCAAGTAGAAGTACACACAACCTGTACTCAAGTAGAAGTACACACATCCTGTACTCAAGTAGAAGTACACACATCCTGTACTCAAGTAGAAGTACATACAACCTGTACTCAAGTAGAAGTACACACATCCTGTACTCAAGTAGAAGTACACACATCCTGTACTCAAGTAGAAGTACACACATCCTGTACTCAAGTAGAAGTACACACATCCTGTACTCAAGTAGAAGTACACACAACCTGTACTCAAGTAGAAGTACACACATCCTGTACTCAAGTAGAAGTACACACATCCTTTACTCAAGTAGAAGTACACACAACCTGTACTCAAGTAGAAGTACACACATCCTGTACTCAAGTAGAAGTAGAGATACTCGTGTTTAAAAATACTCTGGTGAAAGTAGAAGTACTGACTAAACTTCTTTACTCAAGTCAAAGTAAAGAGGCTTTGAAATGTACTTCAGTAAAAAGTACCCATAAGCAGCTGTTTTAAAGAGTACCTGACCTCCCTTTATATTAATAGAACAATAATGTCATTGTTAGCTAATGAATGTTTCCATGCTGAACAACGGCAACATGACAACGTTTTCATTGGTCCCTCTTCTTTATTGAAGACCAGGAAATGATGGATACACGGATCGTGTTCAAATCAATAGGCACGCAATGACTCTAAATAATAATGATCACGCCACCAAACACACATTCAGACTAAAGGAACCAGCCTGTTTGGAACATGGAAGAAGTAGAAAGTACAGGTATTTGGGTTCAACATGGAAGAAGTAGAAAGTACAGGTATTTGGGTTCAACATGTAAGAAGTAGAAAGTTCAGGTATTTGGGTTCAACATGGAAGAAGTAGAAAGTTCAGGTATTTGGGTTCAACATGTAAGAAGTCAAAGGAAAAAGTGGTCAGAAAAATAAGTAGTGGAGTAAAGTACTAATACAAGAAACATGTACTTAAGTACAGTAACAAAGTATTTGTACTCCAATACTTCCCACTAGACAGGGGGTCCGGCTCGGTTCACCTTGTGCATCTGTGGCGCTCGGGGGTTTGTCCCCACGTCCACCACGTAGATCCTGGAGGAGATGAGCGACGGCAGGATCAGACGGTTCCTCTTCTTGGAGGCGTCTCCGAAGCAGCTGCTGCAGGCGTTCCAGCCCGAGTGGTGCAGCTCGTCCCGAAGGTTAGGCATCGGCAGGCGGTGGATCACCTGAGAGAGGACAGAGACACCTCATCACCTGAGAGAGGACACACTACTGATCACCTGAGAGAGGACAGAGACACCTGATCACCTGAGAGAGGACACACTACTGATCACCTGAGAGAGGACAGACACACCTGATCACCTGAGAGAGGACAGAGACACCTGATCACCTGAGAGAGGACAGAGACACCTCATCACCTGAGAGAGGACACACTACTGATCACCTGAGAGAGGACACACTACTGATCACCTGAGAGAGGACAGACACACCTGATCACCTGAGAGAGGACACACTACTGATCACCTGAGAGAGGACACACTACTGATCACCTGAGAGAGGACAGAGACACCTGATCACCTGAGAGAGGACAGAGACACCTGATCACCTGAGAGAGGACAGAGACACCTGATCACCTGAGAGAGGACACACTACTGATCACCTGAGAGAGGACAGAGACACCTGATCACCTGAGAGAGGACACACTACTGATCACCTGAGAGAGGACACACTACTGATCACCTGAGAGAGGACACACTACTGATCACCTGAGAGAGGACAGAGACACCTGATCACCTGAGAGAGGACACACTACTGATCACCTGAGAGAGGACACACTACTGATCACCTGAGAGAGGACACACTACTGATCACCTGAGAGAGGACAGAGACACCTCATCACCTGAGAGAGGACACACTACTGATCACCTGAGAGAGGACAGATTTTTTTAGAAAAAGTCCTCTCATTTTAGAAATAGTCAGAAATTTTAGAAAAAGTCAGATTTTTTTTAGAAAAAGTCAGAATTTTTTAGAAAAAGTCAGATTTTTTAGAAAAAGTCAGATTTTTTTAGAAAAAGTCAATAATTTTTACCTTACAGTAGCTGGGTGACTTCGGGTCAACATCAACGGTGGCCAGGTAATCTGGTTTCAGGATGCCGGTGTTGCAGTAAATACAGGGGAGATAAACGATCTCCTCCCGAGGACCTGCAGCAGGAAACACAGCCAACTCTGTTTCATAGAGAAATATCTAAAAACCTCCTTAAAGCTGCGTCGTCTATTACAGGGGACTCAAACTTTTTGTTAAAGGTCCACTTGTGAATTTTATACAAGGTCAATGGTCCGGATCAATGCCAGTAAACCCCCCCCCCCCCCCCCCCCGGAGCGGAGCAACGAAACTGAAATTAAGAAGCCGTTCCGGTGCTATGCATCGGGCCCCCTTGAGGGGGTTTCCCGACATGTCGTTGCAGTAAATTAAAGGGTGTTTCATGTTGTCGTTGCTGTGGACCTTCTTCATCTTTTTTAATTTATTTAATTTTGAAATTGTTACGTTTATTCTGGTTTGTTTTGTGTTTGTATCTTTTATTTTAAATTTATTTATTTATTTTATGTTTTGTGAGCTGAGCTGTGTGATTTTATATTTCATGTATCTCTCTGTACTTTGGTCTGGAGGTTTTAAAGTGCTATATAAATAAAGTTGGATTGGATTGGATTAATCTACCCTATTTGGGGCCCCCTTCTGGTCCAAGCACTTGCCTGTCGGTAAACGGCGCCCCTGTATACACACACACATTCGATACATACATACAGTATGATGGCTTGAACTAGTGGGAGAAATGGCACTGTTTGTCTGTAGCCAATGCCTTGAACCTCGGCAAAAATGGCATTAGAAGCATTAGAAAGTCAAGGTAAACTTGCGGTTAACTTGCGGTCTGCAATGCGTGTCACGCTTGCACACACAAGTAAATATATCTGCACGTTCATTCTCACAACGCGTCAGACACAAGAAAATATACATTAAAGGGGACCTATCATGCAAAATGTACTTTGTGATGTCTTTGATACATAAATATGTGTCCCCGGTGCGTCGGGGAACTCACGCAGCGCCAGAAATAAAACTCTCTCTTTTCCTCCGTACCCAAATCTTTTAAAAACGGGGGTACAACGAGCGGATACAGATTTGCTGCCAGACCCACAGAAAATTGCTATCAGAAACAATGTCTGACGTGTTTTGGACGTAATCTCGTCTTTGTTTACATTAGCAAGCCTCGCTAACACTCAGAGCTAACCTGTACTGGAGAGCACATGTGTTTAAAAAGCAGGAAATACAAAAAGGAACTCACCTTGTGATAAACCCGCAAGAGAGAAAGCATTTGAGCTCCATACTGTCAGAAATAATCTTTGATGTGGTTTAGAACAGGATGGCGTTTTATCACAGCAGAATTTAACTTTATCTCCGGTAGAATTCTGATCAGGCATTAGCTCCGCCTCCTCTTTTTTTTTGTTTCAAGCTAAGGACCCAGAATCCGCGTTTCTCTAACAGGGCTGCAACAGAGGGGTTTGAGCAGTATGAGGCATGGCTGCAACAGAGGGGTTTGAGCAGTATGAGGCATGGCTGCAACGGGGGGTCTGTTTGGGATTTTAAGCAAAAAACGTCACAGACATGTTTTGTATAGGTATGGCCCTACAATATATGTTTCCAATATAGCATGATAGGTCCACTTTAAATGACGTCACAATCAGAAATTATTTTTATTTATTTATTTAATTTTTTTTTTTTTTTTTCTAATGGGACACAGGGATCGGTACGGATTGATTTGCAGTTCGGTCCGGAGTTTGAGAAGCCCTGGTCTATTATATCCAGCAGGGGGCGATTGTATAGAAGTCTATGAGGAAATGTCTCACCCTTCATGGCGTCCAATGGGCTGCTGTAACCCGGTCCACATGCTTTACATCCGGCTGAAACACAACAACACCTGTTAACATCGTGCTAACAGACCTAGCACGTTAGCTCACCTGACGTCGCTCATATCTCTCTATTGTCTCTGATGTTTTTAATATTATTTCACAACTCTCAACATTAAAGTAAACACACTGTCAGAGGTGAACCGTCAGGGCCTTCAAGGTGTTCAGAGAATACCCTGAACACACTGTCAGAGGTGAACCGTCAGGGCCTTCAAGGTGTTCAGAGAATACCCTGAACACACTGTCAGAGGTGAACCGTCAGGACCTTCAAGGTGTTCAGAGAATACCCTGAATACACTGTCAGAGGTGAACCGTCAGGACCTTCAAGGTGTTCAGAGAATACCCTGAACACACTGTCAGAGGTGAACCGTCAGGACCTTCAAGGTGTTCAGAGAATACCCTGAATACACTGTCAGAGGTGAACCGTCAGGGCCTTCAAGGTGTTCAGAGAATACCCTGAACACACTGTCAGAGGTGAACCATCAGGGCCTTCAAGGTGTTCAGAGAATACCCTGAACACACTGTCAGAGGTGAACCATCAGGGCCTTCAAGGTGTTCAGAGAATACCCTGAACACACTGTCAGAGGTGAACCGTCAGGACCTTCAAGGTGTTCAGAGAATACCCTGGAAAACTCAGATAAAACAAACAAAAAATCGATTTAATTATATAAGTTACATTTTATAAAATGTAAATAAACTTCGCATTTGTGGTTTTGTGTTAGAAAGAAAATGCAACCAATCAGATCTGTTTCTGGGTCTCTGGGTAGAATATCCTTCAACAAGGTATTCTATATCCTTGATAGAATGCCGAAGGGCCTCATTTATAACGCCTTGCGTAGGATTCACGTGGGAAGGTTGCTTACGTAGTACAAAGCAAAAAAATAGGTACAGAAATTTCCGACATTTTCCGATTCACAAAACACAGCGTACCGGCGCAGGGCTTGCGTGCGGCACTTCCTACGCCGGTTTCCCTTTATAAATCACAATCAACCCGAAATGCGGCGCAGCTTTCGCGGGCTTCACGTAACGCCCATATGTGCCTATAAATAGTCAAAGAAACGCCCATTCATTCATTCATCTTGACTGACTGCATGAAGGAGATCACAGGAAAGGACGACAGAACAGCTAAAGAAGACATCTCACACCGAGTCAGATTTGGGTTCTTTTGGGGAGGTGGAGATAAATCACATTGTTTGGTGGATGCAGTTTGAACCAGAGTAGCAGCATGGAGGATGCAGTCTGAACCAGAGTAGCAGCATGGAGGATGCAGTTTGAACCAGAGCAGCAGCATGGAGGATGCAGTTTGAGCCAGAGCAGCAGCATGGAGGATGCAGTTTGAACCAGAGCAGCAGCATGGAGGATGCAGTTTGAACCAGAGCAGCAGCATGGAGGATGCAGTTTGAACCAGAGTAGCAGCATGGAGGATGCAGTTTGAACCAGAGTAGCAGCATGGAGGATGCAGTTTGAACCAGAGTAGCAGCATGGAGGATGCAGTTTGAACCAGAGCAGCAGCATGGAGGATGCAGTTTGAACCAGAGCAGCAGCATGGAGGATGCAGTTTGAACCAGAGCAGCAGCATGGAGGATGCAGTTTGAACCAGAGCAGCAGCATGGAGGATGCAGTTTGAACCAGAGTAGCAGCATGGAGGATGCAGTTTGAACCAGAGTAGCAGCATGGAGGATGCAGTTTGAACCAGAGCAGCAGCATGGAGGATGCAGTTTGAGCCAGAGTAGCAGCATGGAGGATGCAGTTTGAACCAGAGTAGCAGCATGGAGGATGCAGTTTGAGCCAGAGCAGCATGGAGGATGCAGTTTGAACCAGAGTAGCAGCATGGAGGATGCAGTTTGCAGCAGCATGGAGGATGCAGTTTGAACCAGAGTAGCAGCATGGAGGATGCAGTTTGCAGCAGCATGGAGGATGCAGTTTGAGCCAGAGCAGCAGCATGGAGGATGCAGTCTGAGCCAGAGTAGCAGCATGGAGGATGCAGTCTGAACCAGAGCAGCAGCATGGAGGATGCAGTCTGAACCAGAGCAGCAGCATGGAGGATGCAGTTTGAGCCAGAGCAGCAGCATGGAGGATGCAGTCTGAGCCAGAGCAGCAGCATGGAGGATGCAGTCTGATCCAGAGCAGCAGCATGGAGGTCGGATCGTCACCAACATAAATAAATAAGTGATCCGAAAAAGGTTAATGACAAAAAAAATACACATAGCCTTCCTCAGGCAGTGTGGTTGCACCGGGGACAGGAGACCCCCCCCCTTGATGAGAAACTGTAAGAAATGATGGGGGAATCCCTCCGGAGTGGAGTCATGACGACTGGATCTGAGTTATTTCTTTGTATTTGGTGGTTTGTGCTCCAGCTAATGTGTTGTGTTATATCAGCTGTACAATTGACCACATGGTGTTCTGAGTCTCCGTACCTCCTGGGTTTTACGAGCGACTTCTCAAGTAGGCTACTGGTGAACGGCACAAAACATGATTAAACGTGATAGAATATAAAACCATGCTCGTATCTATAACCTATAGAAAAGCTAAACGGCCTCAGTTTAAAGTCATTCTGTCCTTCAGTTTACCGCATCATTTATGAGAATACATTTCATAACAAGAGAACATCATCGAGGGGTGATCAATAACATTTCCGTATTTATTTATTTCTCCAAGTTATGTGTGTGTGTGTGTGTGTGTGTGCGCTGAGGAGTCGCAAACACGCGTTAGTTTCATCATTTTAAGATTGGCTTTAATCCATTTGTGAAAAGTAATTCTTCATATCTGATAAATGAGAGGTAGCATTTTATTGATGGGATTATTTCCACATATTCCTCTCCATTCTTCCGTCTGCCAAC
>CM062272.1:389660-414660 GCA_031216635.1 Dissostichus eleginoides | reverse complement strand
ATTAAAGCAGAGTTTCAGTGTCTCTCATCTGTCTTTATTAAAGTGGAACACGTGGACTCTGAGACGCCGGGAGACACATTTAAAATCACCTTTTATAATGTGAGTGATCTTCAGAACACTGTGACGTACATCCTGAACCAAACAGACATGTCTACCAGCACCATGGACCCTTTAGACCAGCACCTTGAACCCTTTAGACCAGCACCTTGAACCCTTTAGACCAGCACCTTGAACCCTTTAGAGCAGCAGCTCAACAAGCAGTCTGAGACCAGTGTCCTCGCGAGTCCCTAGACCAGAGGAAGTCCATCGTACGTTAAATAACACGTGATTTCTGAGACAGTATTTCCCCATAAAGTACAGCTCCAGTCCCAACGAGTCCCTAAACCAGATCCCTTAGTGGACCACATGAAGGCCTGTCCCCACAACCACAAGACATGACAGAGTGTCACATCTGGACCGGACTGGGAGACCTGTAAGAACCCCCTGAGGACAGTGTCCCCTCAGTCCACAGGTAGTTTCTGTCTTTATGGTCTGTCTGCAGCTCAGAGAGTCCTGAACCGGGACATTGGTGGTTTGTGCTGGGGACCCCTACTATACATTTCTAACACAAAACTTTGGGGTCCTCAACTTGTCAGGATCACTCTGCTGGCAGCTAGACCATCAGGGTACAGAGGGTCCCTCAGCTGTCCGTCCTGATCTTCCACTCGTCTCCCACCTCCTCCCCGATCACGATCCTGGTCTCCCGCCTCTCCTGTCTCACCTCCTCCTGTCTCACCTCCTGTCTCACCTCCTCCTGTCTCACCTCCTCCTGTCTCACCTCCTCCCTGTTTTCCTTCATCTCCTTCCTGTCTTCCTGGACTTTGACTGTGTCTTCTACTTCCTTTTCCGTGTCCTTCAGTATTTCTGGTTCTGGTTCCTCCAGTTTGTCCTCTCCTGGTTCTGGTTCCTCCAGTCTGTCCTCTGCTGTCTCCTCTCCTGGTTCTGGTTCCTCCAGTCTGTCCTCTGCTGTCTCCTCTCCTGGTTCTGGTTCCTCCAGTCTGTCCTCTGCAGTCTCCTTTCCTGGTTCTGGTTCCTCCAGTTTGTCCTCTGCTGTCTCCTCTCCTGGTTCTGGTTCCTCCTCGTCCTCCTGGTCTTCCAGCTCCAGCAGCTCAGAGGACTCCTCCAGACCTTCGTCCCCTAGCAGAGTCCTGGTCAGGGTCCTGAGGAGGTCAGCCTGGATGTCCTCTGGACTCCCGCCCCCCCCCCCTCCCGGCAGGACCCCCGTCAGGCTGAAGGACTCCTTCAGGATCCGAGGGGCCTGGTTGAGGAGCGTCAGGGCCTCCAGCAGCCAGTCCACCAACCGCTGGGCGATGCTGGTCTGGATCTGGGGGACGAAGGTCTCCTCCAACTCCTCGGGGTCTCCTGAGATGAACCGGGTCCAGCGGGACATCAGGAACCTCTTCAGGACTGGCTTCAGGCAGACCTCCAGAGGCTGCAGGCGGGGGGAGCAGCCGTCCGGGATCAGGGCTGGGAGGGTCCTGGATCCGCTGAGGGAGGCAAGGAACGGGTCCCCCAGGTGCTCCCGGTGCCGGTCCAGGACCAGCAGGGACTTGCCAAGCTGCCCGGACAGGTGCTTCAACCAGACCCTGTTGGTCCACAGGTCCAGAGCCTCCTCCACCTGTAGACCCTCCTGCCCCCCCTCCAGCAGGACCCAGTCCGGCAGGTCCCTCTCAGCCAGCATCCTGTTGGACAGGACCAGCGAGGGCAGCATGGACCCGTCAGCCAGGACCGTCAGGTAGACCGAGACCAGCGGCAGGGTCCCGGTCAGCTGCAGGGCCTCGGGGCGGGTGGACCGGTCCTGAACCAGCTTCAGGTCCAGGAAGAGACACAGCTCGTCCATCGCCGCCATGCCGCCTCGCCACAGCTTCCGGTCCCGGATCACCTTCTGCGTGAAGTCCCTGAAGGACTGGATCTTGGCGTCCAGGGGACCCGGCAGACTGAGACCCAGCGAAGGGGCCCGGCCCAGGGTCCGGACCCCCAGCCGGTGCCGCAGCATGAAGTCCAGCGCCCAGGCGTAGGAGATCCGGAAGGACTCGCTGAAGACCCCCTTCTTCTTCAGGACGGAGGTTCTGTGGAACAGGAGGGTCTCTGTGATGGGGATCTGCTGCTCCTGCATGGACAGTACCCAGACCACCAGGCGCTGCCCCCCCTCAGAGTTCTGATGGTCCGGATGGGTCCGCTTCAGACGCCGCCGGGCCTCCTTCAGGCAGGACAGGATCAGGGCCGCCTCGGTGGAGAAGATCCTGGAGGCCTGGAGGACTCCTTGACACAGAGCGGCCAGGCAGACCCTCAGCTGCCGGGCCGACAGGAAGTCCTCTTTACGGGGGCACAGGAAGACCTCTTTACGGGCCGACAGGAAGTCCTCTTTACGGGGGGGCAGGAAGTCCTCTGTCTCTTTACGGGGGGACAGGAGGAAGTCCTCTTTACGGGGGGGCAGGAGTAAGTCCTCTGTTCTTTACGGGGGACAGGAGGAAGTCCTCTTTACGGGGGGGCAGGAAGTCCTCTGTCTCTTTTCGGGGGACGGAAAGTCATTTTACGGGGGGACAGGAGTAAGTCCTCTTTAGGGGGCGACAGGAAGTCCTCTGTCTCTTTACGGGGCAACAGGAAGTCCTCCCTCTCTCTGGTCGGGGACCGTTGAGACGTTGGGTGTTTTAATGTTTCCTCAAAATCTTCAGGCTGGTCCTCAACGTCCTGTAGATCTTCCAGACTCTGGGTCTCAGAAAGGTCCAGGTCCTCCAACGGGGCCCCCCCCAGGCGGTCCCTCCAACGCACTGTGATGACTCCGCTGTAGGGACAACAGGTGGATGTTATTAACAGGTGAGAGACAGGTGAGAGACCGGTGAGAGGACAGGTGAGAGGACAGGTGAGAGACAGGTGAGAGACTGGTGAGAGGACAGGTGAGAGACAGGCGAGAGACAGGTGAGAGGACAGGTGAGAGGACAGGCGAGACAGGCGAGAGGACAGGCGAGAGGACAGGTGAGAGACAGGCGAGAGACAGGTGAGAGGACAGGTGAGAGACAGGCGAGAGGACAGGCGAGAGGACAGGTGAGAGGACAGGTGAGAGACAGGCGAGAGGACAGGTGAGAGACAGGTGAGAGGACAGGTGAGAGACAGGTGAGAGGACAGGCGAGAGGACAGGTGAGACCAGTGAGAGACAGGTGAGAGACAGGTGAGAGACAGGTGAGAGACAGGTGAGAGACAGGTGAGAGGACAGGTGAGAGACAGGTGAGAGGAGGCCTATTATGGTTTACGAGGTGTCACTGATGAGGGAGGGGAGACAGCTTCTTCCTCACAGCGGTACACAGGGGGGGGGGGCTCCTGACTTGTTGGAGAAAGGGCCCCAAAAAGGTGTTTGTGCCATAGCCGAGAATAATGTGTTTCAGTCCTGCAGACCAGAGGCCATGTTAGTATGGAGGAGGGGTCTTTAGGTTAGAGCATAAAGACACTGGGGGGGGGGAGAGAGAGAGAGAGAGAGAGAGAGAGAGAGGGGGGGTCCCCTGGCAGCTCTCTCTGGGTTTTTGCTCTCGGTAAGGTTCTCTCAAACTTGGTAAATATCTCTCGAACTTCTTTGTTGAAAGCTGAATGAATTGTGTGTTGAATGTTTAGCGCCCGGCCCCCTGTGAGGAGGGTCCTCTGAATTCTGTGGGGAGATTTTAATGTCACTGAATGGGCAGTTTACAATTTAGTGTAATAAATGTAAAACTGTGAATTGAGGTTGCAGATTAGAACATGACACAGCATGATGTGTTCTGTATGGTTGTCATGTTGTAACGAGAGAAGGTAGAAACCTGTTCAAGTGTGGACTCATTGTTCTTCAAATAAACTGATCCCACCTTTTGGATTGGGACAACTTAAAGACATCTGCGCTCTCCTCTCCTGCTTAAAGGTAAGATTGCACACTGCCACACTCACACTCAGGCAGGGCCACAGCTCATTACTGATCAGAATCCTTCGGGATCGCTGAGACAGATTTAGAGGGTCGTCTGAATTGAAACAGCAGTTCATTGAACCTGGTTCTCCAGGAGTTGATAGAGGTGAGACCTTGCTGACGTTGGTGGATCTGAGCCGAGCAGTGAACTTACATGGACTCAATAACTTCAGGTCAATTAGTCTGAGTCATTTGCCGGAATAAATTATCAGGCCTCCCGACTCCCAAGACAGGTGAGAGACAGGTGAGAGACAGGTGAGAGACAGGTGAGACCAGTGAGAGACAGGTGAGACCAGTGAGAGACAGGTGAGAGACAGGTGAGAGACAGGTGAGAGACAGGTGAGACAGGTGAGAGACAGGTGAGACCAGTGAGAGACAGGTGAGAGACAGGTGAGAGACAGGTGAGAGGACAGGTGAGAGACAGGTGAGAGACAGGTGAGAGACAGGTGAGACCAGTGAGAGACAGGTGAGAGACAGGTGAGACCAGTGAGAGACAGGTGAGAGACAGGTGAGAGACAGGTGAGAGACAGGTGAGACCAGTGAGAGACAGGTGAGACCAGTGAGAGACAGGTGAGACCAGTGAGAGACAGGGGAGAGGCAAGGGGCAGGTGAGAGAGGGTTACCTGATCCGGTCCTTCACAAACCCCGTCTTGGTGGATCCTGTAAAACATCAAACACCAACTGTCACTCAAAGTTCTTCAGAACAGCTTCTAGACCAGGGGTGGGGAACCTCCGCGAGACCATTTGGTACGGCCCGCGAGACCATTTGGTACGGCCAGCGAGACCATTTGGTACGGCCCGCGAGACCATTTGGTACGGCCCGCGAGACCATTTGGTACGGCCCGCGAGACCATTTGGTACGGCCCGCGAGGTAATTTATAAACACACGCAAAAAGAAAAAAATTAAAGAAATCTAGACCGCAAAAAAATTAAACAAGCGAGTGCCTGTTTTTCCTGGCCAAGGTCAGGGTCCTTGAACACAACACGAGCCTAACGTGTCAGCACGTGGTATATGTCTCATCTGGCAGAGGTGCAGTTCTGACGGAGAGCACCAGAACCTGGCTCCGGTACCCATAAGGAGCCGGACACATGGTGCAGTTTCTGCGTGGCTGAGTCTTCAGCTGAGAGCCCATTGGCTCTGCTCATCTGTCACTCTGATCAGCCAATCACTCTGGGTTATTAGCATCTGGTTAGCTAGCTATGCTAACGAATATAAGAAGCTTTTTCTCCAACCAGTGAGGTAGAGGCACATCTTCATATGATCATTATAGGTATACAAAAACAAGAGAGTAAAGTAAACAGGTATAAAATACTATCTGACAGTAAAACAAAGTTGTTATTAATAAACAAGAATAGAGTTTGAAAGGAGAGTGATTTGAGAAAAATATCCATGAAGAAAAAGAAATCTGTTTCCAGTTCTGTTTCATCTGTAGAGAGATGAATCCATAGATCTCCTCATGTAGAGAGATGGATCCATAGATCTCTCCATGTAGAGAGATGGATCCATAGATCTCTCCATGTAGAGAGATGAATCCATAGATCTCTCCATGTAGAGAGAGGTATCCATAGATCTCTCCATGTAGAGAGATGAATCCATAGATCTCTCCATGTAGAGAGATGAATCCATAGATCTCTCCATGTAGAGAGATGATCCATAGATCTCTCCATGTAGAGAGATGGATCCATAGATCTCTCCATGTAGAGAGGATCCATAGATCTCTCATGTAGAGAGATGATCCATAGATCTCTCCATGTAGAGAGATGATCCATAGATCTCTCCATGTAGAGAGATGTATCCATAGATCTCTCCATGTAGAGAGATGGATCCATAGATCTCTCCATGTAGAGAGATGTATCCATAGATCTCTCATGTAGAGAGATGTATCCATAGATCTCTCCATGTAGAGAGATGTATCCATAGATCTCCTCATGTAGAGAGATGTATCCATAGATCTCTCCATGTAGAGAGATGAATCCATAGATCTCTCCATGTAGAGAGATGTATCCATAGATCTCTCCATGTGAGAGATGTATCCATAGATCTCTCCATGTAGAGAGATGGATCCATAGATCTCTCCATGTAGAGAGATGATCCATAGATCTCTCTCATGTAGAGAGATGAATCCATAGATCTCTCCATGTAGAGAGGATCCATAGATCTCTCCATGTAGAGAGATGTATCCATAGATCTTCCATGTAGAGAGATGGATCCATAGATCTCTCCATGTAGAGAGATGGATCCATAGATCTCTCCATGTAGAGAGATGGATCCATAGATCTCTCCATGTAGAGAGAGGTATCCATAGATCTCCTCATGTTGCTCTCAAAGTGCACCAGATTGATGCTTTTAACTTCAACATTTAAAAAAAAATCTTCCGGGGGAGCATGCCCCCGGACCCCCCTAGAGGAGGTGAGGACCCCCTAGAGGAGGTGAGGACCCCCCTAGAGGAGGTTAGGTCCCCCCCCACCTAAAACATGTTCACATGGAGAGGAAACTAAATACATTTGCACACATCTTGTGTCCGTATCTCTCTGTGTGGTGGTCCTGCCACGCCGTGCACGCGTGAGTCATGGTGAGATCTCTGGATTCAGAGGTTGCTGTTTCTTTGCTCAGCATGAAAGAGAGGCCAAAAGAATGGGCTGTGAGTTTAGTCTTTTTAAGCAGAGGTCAATAATTTGTACGGCCCTCGGAGGATGTTGAAAAAATTGAAATGGCCCTTGAGAGGAAAAAGGTTCCCCACCCCTGATCTAGACCTTTAAATTAATATGAGAGGCGAAGTCCCGCCCATCTACTTCCGCCCCATGGGACCTTATTTAGGAAAAATGATGTATTGAAGTCAATGGGAGAGAAAGATTATCTTTCTATCCCGTTTGAATTGTGCCACGAATTACACATATGATGTTTGTCAATCTTAACAAATCTTTTCCAAGTAAAAAAAGTCACAGTTTGTCGTAAAACTTGAAATAAAGACTATGAAAAATACGCAACTAGAAAGACTACAAATCCCAGAGTCGCGTAAGTGATGTCATAACTGATGTTATGATGTACTTTGCCGTACTTAGTGCCCAACTGGCAGGCCGCAAACCACTTCACGGCGGATACTGCCACCCGAAGTCCCGGCCGGAAGTCCCCGGAGGTGGGGAAGGCTTCAGTAGAAGCTGCTGGGAGTCCCAGCAGCTTCTACTGAAGCCAGTCCCGGAGGTGGGGAAGGCTTCGGTAGAAGCTGCTGGGACTCCAGCAGCTTCTACTGAAGCCAGTCCCCGGAGGTGGGGAAGGCTTCGGTAGAAGCTGCTGGGAGTCCCAGCAGCTTCTACGAAGCCAGTCCCGGAGGTGGGGAAGGCTTCGGTAGAAGCTGCTGGGAGTCCCAGCAGCTTCTACGAAGCCAGTCCCCGGAGGTGGGGAAGGCTTCGGTAGAAGCGCTGGGACTCCCAGCAGCTTCTACTGAAGCCTTCCGAGTAAATCGCCAGAACAGGAGACCCATGTTTTTTTTTGTGTTGCCATAAGTTATTCTCTCTCCGTTGACACGCGGGGCTAATGCTAATGCTAAAAATGCTAATGCCAGCAAATACAATGGCGGCTTCACAAAACTTTTCAGAGTTTTACGGGGCATGGTTTGCAATTCGCCCAGCCAATCAGAAATTGGTACTTTTTTCCCTCCCAGGAGAGAACCACCTCTCTAGCAGGCACTACAAATGGGGGTAAAAGTTCTCGGAACTAAGTACTCTTTTTGGAGTGAACGCAAAATTCCAGGCACTAACGGAACTAAACGGGAAAAGTACGTGGAAAAGTACTCCGGTGTGAACGCGCCTATTGAGCGGTTTCACACAAAAAAAGTCGTACTTCAAAGTTTTACGGCAAAATATATTTTTTTTTACTTGCAAAATGATCTTTTAAATTGACAAACATCATGTGTGTAATTCGTGGCACAATTCAAACGGGATGGAAAGATAACTTTTCTCTCCCCATTGACTTCAATACATCATTTTTCCGAAATAAGGTCCCATGAGGTCCACCGGAAAGGGAGGGACTTCGCCTCTCTATATAAAGCTTCACACCGGACAGTTTGACCATCATTGGTGGTTACTCGCGTCACTCAAACAAGACGTGCTGACGAGGAGGCGGGGCTTATCTCCATGTAGATACCAACAACTACATAACATGTTTTACGATGACTTTAATACCGGTATCAGAACCATCTATCTATCTGCGTCTTTAAATGAAAGGTCTCCTATCATGCAGAATGCACTCTCTGATGTCTTCTCTACATCAACTGTGTCCCCCGGTTGTGTCAGGAGACTCACAAAGTGATGTCTTCTCTACATCACCATGTGTCCCCCGTGTGTCAGGAGACTCACAAAGTGATGTCTTCTCTACATCACCGTGTGTCCCCCGTGTGTCAGGAGACTCACAAAGTGATGTCTTCTCTACATCACCATGTGTCCCCGGTGTGTCAGGAGACTCACAAAGTGATGTCTTCTCTACATCACCATGTGTCCCCGGTGTGTCCCCGGTGTGTCCCCGGTGTGTCAGGAGACTCTCAAAGTGTCAGAGAATAAACCCCTCTCTCTTCTCCTCCGTACCCACATCTCTAAAAACGGGGGATCAACGGAGCTGATCCAGATTTGATGCGTCATGACCACATTACTAAAATGTGGGCAGGCTTTAAACCCACGGGCCAATCAGAAACGTTGCTGTCAGAAACAATGAGACGTGTCCTGGAAGTAATATGGTCTGTGTTTACATTAGCATGCTAACACTCAGAGCTAACCTGTACTGGAGAGAGCATGTGTGAAGAAGCAGGAGTCATGTCTTCAGTAACAGCTGGAGGGGGACGAGGCTAGAAGGGTCTGTTTGGTGTTTGGAGCAGAACCCTTCAGAGACATGTTTTATATCTGAGACCTGTAATATCTGCTTACAAATAATATAATAGGAGACCTTTAACTCTACCTGTAACCCCCTCTCCCAACACTCACCCCGGGTCCGGGGGTCCAGCTTGTGGAACTCCCAGAAGCAGGCAGGCCGGCTGCACAGGTTGATCCGGCAGACCCTGCAGCCGAACACGCTCTCGCGCCGGATGTTCTTCGGGTAGCAGTTCCTGCACCTCTTGGAGATGCTGCTGATCTTCACCATGCGATGATTCTCCTTCACATCCTGGGGTTCGGGCCGCCGGACCTGCAGACCTGTAGACCCTCTCGGGGGTTCGGGGGGGCGCACTGGGCCAGCTGGTTCCCCAGGTGCCTTCTGAAGGTGACCTGGGAGAAGATGCCGTCCTTCACCCAGGCGGGGGGGCAGTCCCTGCGCTCTCTCTCAGCAGGAGGAAGGCGTTCACTATGCTCAGGTTCACCAGGAACCACAACAGGCCTCTCCAGTGCCGGTCCTGAGGCACCCCCCCCAGAGGGTTGCAGGCCAGCAGCTGTTTGCAGATGTCGACGCCCCTCAGGTTCTCCTGCAGCAGCCTGAAGGCCCCGGGCCGGGTTATTGGCTCCAGCTCCCCCCCCCGGGTCTGAGACCTCCTAAACACCAGGTCCTGCTGACCCGGGGCCGCGTTGGTGGACAGGCAGCACATCTCCTTGGTGTCCCTCCAGCGGGTGGCCAGCACGGGGCCGAGCTGTCTCTGCAGGAAGTCCCCGGGCCTCTCCAGCAGGCCCTGAGCCCACAGGGCGGGGGGCAGGATGGGGCTGGGGGGGGGGAAGGAGCACGAGGCGTACAGGCCCTGGTCCAGGAGCTTCTGCAGGAGGGGGACCGAGGCCAGGGAGCTGGACAGGAACAGCTGGTGGTGCCGGCCCTCCAGACCCTTCACCAGCTCCGGCACCACGGTGAAGCCGGGCTCTGGACCCCCGGGCTCTGGACCCCCGGGCTCTGGACCCCCCTGAGCCCCCACCTGGATGAAGAGGCGGTGGCAGAACCCAGACTTGGAGTCGCAGAGCAGCACACCTGGGGCTGGGTCCTCGGGTCCCCCTTGGCGAGGCTGTCCCCCCCAGGCTGGGCAGCAGGGCCCGGTCCACCGACAGGCAGCAGTTGGGCCGGTACGCGTCCACATGGCCCCCCCCAGGAGGTCCAGCATGGGCCTGAAGATGTGCAGCGCGTCTTTGGTGGTTCTGGTCCCTCGGTACCGGTCCGTGGTGAAGCTGCCCATCCGGATGCTGGAGGAGATCTGCTGGAAGCGCCTGAAGCTCATGGCCCGGCAGAAGGCGTAGCTGTTGTCGTAGTGGGACCAGGACCAGAACTGAGCCGGGTCCGGAAGGTTCTGGAGCCCCATCAGGACCACCAGACCCAGGAACCCTTTGATCTCCAGCGTGGTGACGGGGACCCAGTCTGGGAGGCCGCAGCCCAGGAAGTGGCAGGTCTTGATGTGGGCGTTGGTCTCGAAGGTGATCAGGTCCAGTAGCGCGGGGGGGAACATCAACAGGAAGTAGTCCACAGCGTCGCTGGTCTTGGACAGGAAGTGATGCGGGCCGCTGCACTGCGAGAACGAGGCGATGGAGGACTGGCTGTCTGACGGAGGCTTCCAACAGTCCGCTGACCTCCAGGACGGGTCCATCAGGTCCTGGTTCTGGAGCGGAGCCTCTGCAGAGAGCCGGGCTTCAGTCTGAGCGAACTGCAGGTCCGGCTCAGTGAGCGCTGAGGAGGAGGACACATGGGTTACTTTAAACTATCGACAGACACACTCTCCCCATCAGGGGACATTCAGGGGAGTAAAAGGAAGCTCGAAAGCTGCTGCAGCGCCCCCTGGTGGAGGGACGCCTATCTGTTAAATGAGTTCTAATATCTCCTCGAGCAAGTTACTCCATGAGTAAAGTAAAGCGAAGTCTCTGCTGAAAATGATGACTCTTTCTGGATATCCCAGAATTCAGGCTTATCTGAAAGTCCTACATTCTCACCGTTTCCCCAACTCATTGTTTTCCTCAAAAATCAACTTTCGCGTTTTTTTCTCCAAAAAGTCTGGTTTTGACTTTTTTATGAAAAATATCGTATTTATTACTTTTTCGAAAAATGTTACGTTTTTTTGCTGAAATCCAAAAAATCTCAACTTTCTGACGTTTTTCAGAAACAAATACGTTTTTCTGAATTTTCTTCCCAAAATTCAGACTTTTTCAGAAAATCTCAGAATTTTGACCAAAAACAAAAGCTCTCATGTTGAGACTCAGAAGCCACAGCAACTCTGATGCTCTGAGGACAGGTGTCTCACCTGTTCCATCACATGTTCCATCACATGTTTCATCACCTGTTTCATCACATGTTTCATCACACGTTCCATCACTCGTTTCATCACACGTTCCATCACACGTTCCATCACACGTTTCATCACACGTTTCATCACCTGTTTCATCACCTGTTTCATCACACGTTTCATCACACGTTCCATCACACGTTCCATCACACGTTTCATCACACGTTCCATCACACGTTTCATCCACGTTTCATCACCTGTTTCATCACACGTTTCATCACACGTTCCATCACACGTTCCATCACACGTTCCATCACACGTTCCATCACACGTTTCATCCACGTTCATCACACGTTCCATCACACGTTCCATCACACGTTCCATCACACTTTCATCACACGTTCATCACACGTTCATCACCTGTTCCATCACACGTTCCATCACACGTTTCCATCACACGTTTCATCACACGTTCCATCACACGTTCCATCACACGTTCCATCACACGTTCCATCACACGTTTCATCACGTTTCATCACACGTTTCATCACCTGTTCCATCACCTGTTATCACCTGTTTCCATCACACGTTCATCACACGTTTCCATCACACGTTTCATCACACGTTCACACGTTTCATCACCGTTCCATCACACGTTCCATCACACGTTCCATCACACGTTCCATCACACGTTCCATCACCTCATCACACGTTCCATCACACGTTCATCACACGTTCCATCACACGTTCCATCACACGTTCCATCACACGTTTCATCACACGTTCCATCACACGTTCCATCACACGTTCCATCACACGTTTCATCACACGTTCCATCACACGTTCCATCACACGTTCCATCACACGTTCCATCACACGTTCCATCACACGTTTCATCACCTGTTCATCACACGTTCCATCACAGTTTCATCACACGTTTCATCACACGTTTCATCACACGTTTCATCACACGTTTCATCACACGTTCCATCACACGTTCCATCACACGTTCCATCACACGTTCCATCACCTGTTCCATCACACGTTTCATCACCTGTTTCATCACCTGTTTCATCACATCCATCAACGTTCCATCACACGTTCATCACACGTTTCATCACACGTTCATCACACGTTCCATCACACGTTCCATCACACGTTCCATCACACGTTCCATCACACGTTCCATCACCTGTTCCATCACACGTTCCATCACACGTTTCATCACACGTTCCATCACACGTTTCATCACCTGTTCCATCACACGTTCCATCACACGTTCCATCACACGTTTCATCACACGTTCCATCACACGTTCCATCACACGTTCCATCACACGTTCCATCACACGTTTCATCACACGTTTCATCACACGTTTCATCACCTGTTCCATCACCTGTTTCATCACCTGTTCCATCACACGTTCCATCACACGTTCCATCACACGTTTCATCACACGTTTCATCACACGTTTCATCACCTGTTCCATCACACGTTCCATCACACGTTTCATCACACGTTCCATCACACGTTCCATCACACGTTCCATCACACGTTTCATCACACGTTTCATCACCTGTTTCATCACACGTTTCATCACACGTTTCATCACACGTTCCATCACACGTTTCATCACACGTTCCATCACACGTTCCATCACACGTTTCATCACACGTTCCTGACGTTTTTCAGAAACAAATACGTTTTTCTGAATTTTCTTCCCAAAATTCAGACTTTTTCAGAAAATCTCAGAATTTTGACCAAAAACAAAAGCTCTCATGTTGAGACTCAGAAGCCACAGCAACTCTGATGCTCTGAGGACAGGTGTCTCACCTGTTCCATCACATGTTCCATCACATGTTTCATCACCTGTTCCATCACATGTTTCATCACATGTTTCGTCACATGTTTCGTCACATGTTCCGTCACACGTTCCGTCACACGTTCCGTCACACGTTCCGTCACACGTTCCGTCACACGTTCCGTCACACGTTCCGTCACACGTTCCGTCACACGTTCCGTCACACGTTCCGTCACACGTTCCATCACACGTTCCATCACACGTTCCATCACACGTTTCATCACACGTTTCATCACACGTTTCATCACAACGTTTCATCACACGTTTCATCACACGTTCCATCACACGTTTCATCACACGTTTCATCACACGTTTCATCACACGTTTCATCACACGTTTCATCACACGTTTCATCACACGTTCCATCACACGTTTCATCACACGTTTCATCACACGTTCCATCACACGTAGACATTTTAGGAAAAAAGGTCCAATTTTCACATTTTCCGAAGAAAGTCAGATTTTTATTTTATTTCCGAAAAAGATTCAACATTTTGAGAAAAAGTCAAAAATAATATTTTTGGAGAAAATAAATAAGTCGAGATCGGAATTGATTTGAGAAAAAGTCCGAAAGTTGAGGAAAAAGTTTTATAAAAAGTACATTTAGAAATATTTACAGAAAATCAGAAAGTTGAGATTTTTGAAAAAAAGTCAAGATTTGAGGAAAAAAGTCAAAATGAGCAGTTGGTTAGTTGTGTGTCTGTGCAGCAGTTGTGTTATCAGCTGTTGGTTAGTTGTGTGTCTGTGCAGCAGTTGTGTTATCAGCAGTTGGTTAGTTGTGTGTCTGTGCAGCAGTTGTGTTATCAGCTGTTGGTTAGTTGTGTGTCTGGCAGCAGTTGTGTTATCAGCAGTTGGTTAGTTGTGTGTCTGTGCAGCAGTTGTGTTCTCAGCAGTTGGTTAGTTGTGTGTCTGTGCAGCAGTTGTGTTATCAGCAGTTGGTTAGTTGTGTGTCTGTGCAGCAGTTGTGTTATCAGCTGTTGGTTAGTTGTGTGTCTGTGCAGCAGTTGGTTATCAGCTGTTGGTTAGTTGTGTGTCTGTGCAGCAGTTTGTTTATCAGCTGTTGGTTAGTTGTGTGTCTGTGCAGCAGGTGTGTTATCAGCTGTTGGTTAGTTGTGTGTCTGTGCAGCAGTGTGTTATCAGCAGTTGGTTAGTTGTGTGTCTGTGCAGCAGTTGTGTTATCAGCAGTTGGTTAGTTGTGTGTCTGTGCAGCAGTTGTGTTATCAGCAGTTGGTTAGTTGTGTGTCTGTGCAGCAGTTGTGTTATCAGCAGTTGGTTAGTTGTGTGTCTGTGCAGCAGTTGTGTTATCAGCTGTTGGTTAGTTGTGTTTTGTGCAGCAGTTGTGTTATCAGCTGTTGGTTAGTTGTGTGTCTGTGCAGCAGTTGTGTTATCAGCTGTTGGTTAGTTGTGTGTCTGTGCAGCAGTTGTGTTATCAGCAGTTGGTTAGTTGTGTGTCTGTGCAGCAGTTGTGTTATCAGCAGTTGGTTAGTTGTGTGTCTGTGCAGCAGTTGTGTTATCAGCTGTTGGTTAGTTGTGTGTCTGTGCAGCAGTTGTGTTATCAGCTGTTGGTTAGTTGTGTGTCTGTGCAGCAGTTGTGTTATCAGCAGTTGGTTAGTTGTGTGTCTGTGCAGCAGTTGTGTTATCAGCAGTTGGTTAGTTGTGTGTCTGTGCAGCAGTGTGTTATCAGCTGTTGGTTAGTTGTGTGTCTGTGCAGCAGTTGTGTTATCAGCAGTTGGTTAGTTGTGTGTCTGTGCAGCAGTTGTGTTATCAGCAGTTGGTTAGTGTGTGTCTGTGCAGCACGTTGTGTTATCAGCTGTTGGTTAGTTGTGTGTTGTGGCAGCAGTTGTGTTATCAGCTGTTGGTTAGTTGTGTGTCTGTGCAGCAGTTGTGTTATCAGCAGTTGGTTGTTGTGTCTGTGCAGCCAGTTGTGTTATCAGCAGTTTGGTTAGTTGTGTGTCTGTGCAGCAGTTGTGTTATCAGCTGTTGGTTAGTTGTGTGTCTGTGCAGCAGTTGTGTTATCAGCAAGTTGGTTAGTTGTGTCTGTGCAGCAGTTGTGTTATCAGCAGTGGTTAGTTGTGTGTCTGTGCAGCAGTGTGTGTTATCAGCAGTTGGTTAGTTGTGTGTCTGTGCAGCAGTTGTGTTATCAGCTGTTGGTTAGTTGTGTGTCTGTGCAGCAGTTGTGTTATCAGCAGTTGGTTAGTGTGTGTCTGTGCAGCAGTTTGTGTTATCAGCAGTTGGTTAGTTGTGTGTCTGTGCAGCAGTTGTGTTATCAGCTGTTGGTTAGTTGGTGTGTCTGTGCAGCAGTTGTGTTATCAGCAGTTGGTTAGTTGTGTGTCTGTGCAGCAGTTGTGTTATCAGCAGTTGGTTAGTTGTGTGTCTGTGCAGCAGTTGTGTTATCAGCAGTTGGTTAGTTGTGTGTCTGTGCAGCAGTTGTGTTATCAGCAGTTGGTTAGTTGTGTGTCTGTGCAGCAGTTGTGTTTCAGCAGTTGGTTAGTTGTGTGTCTGTGCAGCAGTTGTGTTATCAGCTGTTGGTTAGTTGTGTGTCTGTGCAGCAGTTGTGTTATCAGCAGTTGGTTAGTTGTGTGTCTGTGCAGCAGTTGTGTTATCAGCAGTTGGTTAGTTGTGTGTCTGTGCAGCAGTTGTTTTATCAGCTGTTGGTTAGTTGTGTGTCTGTGCAGCAGTTGTGTTATCAGCTGTTGGTTAGTTGTGTGTCTGTGCAGCAGTTGTGTTATCAGCAGTTGGTTAGTTGTGTGTCTGTGCAGCAGTTGTGTTATCAGCTGTTGGTTAGTTGTGTGTCTGTGCAGCAGTTGTGTTATCAGCTGTTGGTTAGTTGTGTGTCTGTGCAGCAGTTGTGTTATCAGCAGTTGGTTAGTTGTGTGTCTGTGCAGCAGTTGTGTTATCAGCTGTTGGTAGTTGTGTGTCTGTGCAGCAGTTGTGTTATCAGCTGTTGGTTAGTTGTGTGTCTGTGCAGCAGTTGTGTAACTCAGTAAATGTTTGACCCTCAGCAGGTTCATAACATCTCAGATAGCAGAGGCTGTGTGTGTGTGTGTGTGTGTGTGTGTGTGTGTCAGTGTGTGTGTGTGTGTGTGTGTGGTGTGTGTGTGTGTGTGTGTGTGTGGCTCTGTCAAACATCTACAGAGAGCTAAAACCTGACGCTGAGAGACGGAGAGTTTACAGCCGCTGCCAAACCCTGCAGATCTACTTTGGAGCGCTCTGTGACTCCTCCTCCTATGGGACGAGCAGGAGGTGTTTGATGGAGCGCTCTGTGACTCCTCCTATGGGACGAGCAGGAGGTGTTTGATGGAGCGCTCTGTGACTCCTCCTATGGGACGAGCAGGAGGTGTTTGATGGAGCGCTCTGTGACTCCTCCTCCTATGGGACGAGCAGGAGGTGTTTGATGGAGCGCTCTGTGACTCCTCCTCCTCTGGGACGAGCAGGAGGTGTTTGATGGAGCGCTCTGTGACTCCTCCTCCTCTGGGACGAGCAGGAGGTGTTTGATGGAGCGCTCTGTGACTCCTCCTCCTCTGGGACGAGCAGGAGGTGTTTGATGGAGCGCTCTGTGACTCCTCCTATGGACGAGCAGGAGGTGTTTGATGGAGCGCTCTGTGACTCCTCCTCCTATGGACGAGCAGGAGGTGTTTGATGGAGCGCTCTGTGACTCCTCCTCCTCTGGGACGAGCAGGAGGTGTTTGATGGAGCGCTCTGTGACTCCTCCTCCTCTGGGACGAGCAGGAGGTGTTTGATGGAGCGCTCTGTGACTCCTCCTCCTCTGGGACGAGCAGGAGGTGTTGATGGAGCGCTCTGTGACTCCTCCTATGGACGAGCAGGAGGTGTTTGATGGAGCGCTCTGTGACTCCTCCTCGGGGACGAGCAGGAGGTGTTTGATGGAGCGCTCTGTGACTCCTCCTCCTATGGGACGAGCAGGAGGTGTTTGATGGAGCGCTCTGTGACTCCTCCTATGGGACGAGCAGGAGGTGTTTGATGGAGCGCTCTGTGACTCCTCCTCCTATGGGACGAGCAGGAGGTGTTTGATGGAGTGCTCTGTGACTCCTCCTCCTCGGGGACGAGCAGGAGGTGTTTGATGGAGCGCTCTGTGACTCCTCCTCCTCGGGACGAGCAGGAGGTGTTTGATGGAGCGCTCTGGACTCCTCCTATGGGACGAGCAGGAGGTGTTTGATGGAGCGCTCTGTGACTCTCCTATGGGACGAGCAGGAGGTGTTTGATGGAGCGCTCTGTGACTCCTCCTCCTATGGGACGAGCAGGAGGTGTTTGATGGAGCGCCTCTGTGACTCCTCCTCCTCTGGGACGAGCAGGAGGTGTTTGATGGAGCGCTCTGTGACTTCCTCCTCTGGGACGAGAGGAGGTGTTTGATGGAGCGCTCTGTGACTCCTCCTCCTCTGGGACGAGCAGGAGGTGTTTGATGGAGCGCTCTGTGACTCCTCCTATGGGACGAGCAGGAGGTGTTTGATGGAGCGCTCTGTGACTCCTCCTCTAGGACGAGCAGGAGGTGTTTGATGGAGCGCTCTGTGATCCTCCTCCTCTGGGACGAGCAGGAGGTGTTTGATGGAGCGCTCTGTGACTCCTCCTCCTCTGGGACGAGCAGGAGGTGTTGAGGAGCGCTCTGTGACTCCTCCTCCTCTGGGACGAGCAGGAGGTGTTTGATGGAGCGCTCTGTGACTCCTCCTATGGGACGAGCAGGAGGTGTTTGATGGAGCGCTCTGTGACTCCTCCTCGGGGACGAGCAGGAGGTGTTTGATGGAGCGCTCTGTGACTCCTCCTCCTATGGGACGAGCAGGAGGTGTTTGATGGAGCGCTCTGTGACTCCTCCTATGGGACGAGCAGGAGGTGTTTGATGGAGCGCTCTGTGACTCCTCCTCCTATGGGACGAGCAGGAGGTGTTTGATGGAGCGCTCTGTGCAGCAGATGGGAAAACACATTTCTGTACACTCCGTTTCAAGAGAGTACAGGAATCCTCTCTCACTCTGAGACACTGACGAGTTGAAGGAGAAAACACCGTCTCACTCTGAGACACTGACGAGTTGAAGGAGAAAACACCGTCTCACTCTCAGACACTGACGAGTTGAAGGAGAAAACACCGTCTCACTCTGAGACACTGACGAGTTGAAGGAGAAAACACCGTCTCACTGAGACACTGACGAGTGAAGGAGAAAACACCGTCTCACTCTCTGTTACATGTTAGTGTATGAAGAGGCCCTGTTCTCCTGCTGCTCCCTCTCCTGTAGGTCTATGGCTGTTAGTGCATGTCAATGGTCTGCAAAGGCTCAAATCACTGTTGTGTATGTGTGTGAGTGTGAGTGTGAGTGAGTGTGAGTGTGAGTGAGTGTGTGTGTGTGTGTGTGTGTGTGTGTGTGAGTGTGTGTCTCACCCTCCCTCCAGCAGGTGGCGCTGTAGTGCTCAGGGTTCTTCAGGGTGGTCAGCCATCAGGTCAGCAGAGAGAGGCCTGAAGGCACAGCCGGAGCACTGCAGCACAAACACACTGACACACACCACTGAGCGTTACTGCTGCTGCTGCTGCTGTTGTTGTTGTTGTTAGTGTTGTTGTTGTTAGTGTTGTGTCTCACCATGGAGGAGGGCGTCTGTGCAGAGGAAGAGCTTTCTCTCTGGAGCGCGGCACGTGGTGATGAAACACAACAGGGCAACATTCAGTGTGAGAAAAGGTTTTTAGAGAGTACAGAAATTGGGTTCACGGAATCTCTCCTGTTTCTACGACCCGCTGAGTGAGCGCTGAGATCTCACTGCATCGCACAGAGGGCTGGGTATCGTTTGGGTTGGAACGATTCCGGTTCTTTGAGAGGGTAAAAATAAGTCCCATGACAAACTGGGAGAAAAATATATTTATGAAAACATTAAGTCAAATCTGTATTCCTATTTACAAATCACTTCATACTGTTTCATTTCTTACGGTTATTGAATACAATCATATCAAAATAATCTCTGCAGTGGTGCAGTTTGAGTCTCCTGATGTTACACTGCAACCTGAGTGAGGCAGAGCCACACATCCAACAATAGGCCTAATAATAATACATTATATTTATAGCCTATAGCCTAGCGCTTTTTCTACAACCCAAAGACGCTTGCACGCTACACATGTCCTGCAACACACGCGCTGCAGCTGCCCAGTGCTCACTGTTTGGAAAAGTAAAGAAATAGTATTTTCATTTCAATAATGTACTTTCTATACCCTGCTTCATAAACAGTATGGACATCCCTGAGCAGGGGCGCCGCAAGGGAGTCTGGGCCCCATGAAAAGAGAATCACAAAGGTTACTTAAACTTTTTTTCTTAATGTTCTAAAATTGTTTGGGCCCCTGTCAGTCACGGGCCCTTAGAATCGTCCTAACTTTTCACCCCCTTACGGCGCACCTGTCCCTGTGCTCCTCCGAGTCTGGGGGTCCGGGAATGTGAGGACAGCGCGAGGACACAGACAGGGAGGCTGCTTTACTTCATAAAGGAAATGGCGGTCAATATTAACAACATAGGAGCTAAAACGCTTAATAACCTCCATTACGTGTTAGAGAAAGGACGGACGGACGGACGGACGGACGGACGGACGGACGGACGCTGAGCTGCTGCACCGCACCGTGCAGCGATCAGCTGATACAGCAACACGATACGGAGCATAGAGAGAGAGCTGCGGTCCGCGGGGCTCGGCCTCGCTTCCTTTCCTCACAACCCTTATTAATCCCGGGACCGGACAATTGTTATTTGTTCTTACTCGGAACCGAGTTTTGCTTCCCAACCCTGCCACTGTGCTACACGCCCCGCCCCGCCCCCCCGCCCCGCCCCGCCCCGCCCCGCCCGCCCCCGTCTAACAGTACAGAAAGCGGCGAGATGCATTTCCTTAGGAATCGACAAGCAGAACCAAAACAATGGCGGACACGGACAATTTGCGAATGCGTTGGGCCTTTTGTAAACTGAAGTTATCAATCATTTGTCAATAAATGAGGGCGAAAAACGTCACTTGTCCGTCGGACAAGTCAATTGAAAGATCTACTTGTCCGATATTGTAAATAACACGTCCCGGACGGTGGGACGTGTGCTTTTTCACACACTGCAACATTACTGCAGTACTCTGTGTATTACTGCAGTACTCTGTGTATTACTGCAGTACTGTGAGTATTACTGCAGTACAGTGAGTATTATAGTGAGTATTACTGCAGTACAGTGAGTATTATAGTGAGTATTACTGTAGTACAGTGAGTATTATAGTGTGTATTACTGCAGTACTCTGTGTATTACTGCAGTACAGTGTATATTACTGCAGTACAGTGTGTATTCTGCAGTACAGTGTGTATTATAGTGTGTATTACTGCAGTACAGTGTGTATTCTGCAGTACAGTGAGTATTATAGTGTGTATTACTGCAGTACAGTGTGTATTACTGCAGTACAGTGTGTATTATAGTGTGTATTACTGCAGTACAGTGTGTATTACTGCAGTACAGTGAGTATTATAGTGAGTATTACTGTAGTACAGCGTGTATTACTGCAGTACAGTGTGTATTATAGTGTGTATTACTGTAGTACAGTGTGTATTATAGTGTGTATTACTGTAGTACAGTGTGTATTACTGCAGTACAGTGTGTATTACTGCAGTAGAGTGTGTATTACTGCAGTACAGTGTGTATTATAGTGTGTATTACTGTAGTACAGTGTGTATTACTGCAGTACAGTGTGTATTACTGCAGTACAGTGTGTATTATAGTGTGTATTACTGTAGTACAGTGTGTATTACTGTATCATGTGCAGGGCGTAGGCTCTGGAGCAGCAGCTGCTGAAGCGGCACAGCAGGCAGCGGACGATGGAGGGGAAGTGAGACGAGAAGGAGGAGAAGGAGGAGCAGCACTCCATACACAGCAGGAGGTCTGAGGAGGAGCTGAGGAGGAGGAGATCATATATTAATATTATACATATATGAATACATCACTAAAGCACAGCAGGAGGTCTGAGGAGGAGGAGGAGCTGAGGAGGAGGAGCTGAGGAGGAGGAGGCCTCCATGGCAGTGACTGTGCAGAGAGCCAGAGAGCCTGGGAGAGAGAGCTGTGGACCAGCGGCGCCCCCTGGTGGCTGCAGGCTGCTGATGTCCCGCCTCTTCAGGTTATTTCTATAGCTATATTTAAATCTGGTGTAAATACTTGAGCATCCTTTTTTAACGCTAAATTGTTTCCTTTAAAATACTTGTTTTTTATTACCCTTATATATTTCATTTTTTACCTACTCACGTACAATGGGTTAGAGCGCTAGCCAATAGGAGCGCGAGTATAGAGGTTTATAACTGTTCCTAGAGGTTTATAAAGATATATATAAGGTGCTGTTTACACGGGAATGAAACAGGTTGTATCCGCTACTTTTCTCTCGCGTATAGCCCGCGTGTAGTTTGTTCACACGAGGCCGTAACGGAAATGCGGAAACGGACCCCGCAAACGATAACGGGTCCCAAGGTGGATACATCTGCAAACGAAACGCTCTGGGGGGCCAAACGGCTCCGTGTGTACGCCCTATACGATCATTTCCTGATAACGATGAAGCCATAGCCCCGCCTCTCCCCACCTCTGCTGCTCACTGCTGTAGCATGGTCAGTAGCAGTAGCAGTAGCTACTGACCATGCTACAGATGTTAGTGCAAAATCTCCAGCTCCTCGACCACAACCATCAGCAACAAGTGGACCTGGAGAACTACATGACCTACATGTTGCTAAATCCACCGCGGAGAATAAACAGAAGGGCAACCATGGCAACCATGCTCGGGGGGTCTTATTCTCTGCTTTTGGTGTATTTTGTGGCGGAAGTACAGCGCCACTTACAGGCCCGGCATATGTACTACAGCGTCTCCAGCGGGTCGAGCGGTCTCTTGTGAAGGGACACGTTAATTGAGCCGAGTGCGTGTGAACGGATATCGAATTCGGTTTGTTTGCGTTTCTTTTGCGTTCCCGTGTAAATGGGGCCTAAGTTTAACCCCCACCTGATGTCGGGGGCTCGGCAGCGGCCTTGCTTCCTGGGGGGGGGTCTCTGGGGGGGGGGCACCTCTCCCTCTTGATGTTGATTGGCTGAATGAGGGAGGAGGAGCTCTTGTGCGGGCGGCCCCTCCCAGAGGTCAGAGGTGGCGGCTTCCCGTACGTCCGGATGGTCACCTGAGGACAGACACAATTATCCATGTGGAAATAAAACATTAAACATTTGAAATATTAAGTATTTCTATTGTGTTTTCAGCGGAGACAATTTCCCTGTCACACGCTTAGTGTTCACACACTGATTATAGCCGCTCACTGAGTGTCTCATATTAACACACACAGACACACACACACTGACCTTTGACCCCGGCGGCAGACCCTCCAGCTGGGGGGGGCGGCGGGCGCTGCGATGGTGCTCCACTTTGTGCTGCATCTTGTCCTGCAGGAGGACGAACTGCAGCCGGCAGCGATTACAGTGGTACGGCTCTTGAGTCTGACAACACACACACACACACACACACACACACACACACACACACACACACACACACACACACACACACACACACACACACACACACACACACACACACACACACACACACACACACACACACACACACACACACACACACACACACACACACACACACACAATTAGCTTAGCTGCACCACATGACAACGAGCCGCTGCTAGATGATTCTTTTTTTTCTAATTTAAATTTGTATTGAATTTTCCATTCAGAACACAGAAACATTGGTGGTGCACGGCGTAGACAAACCCCCCCCGTGGTCCTGGCATTGAGATTAAGAGACATGGCATTGAAAAAGTAAAATAATAATAATCACGAAATAGAGAATTAGGTATATCAGTAGTGGGAAATAAAGTGTGCAATTCTTGGTGTGTGTGTGTGTGTGTGTGTGTGTGTGTGTGTGTGTGTTACCTGGTGTCTCAGCAGGTGCTGTTGGAAGCTGGCAGCGGTCTTGCACACCTTGAGGCAGAACAGGCACATCAGGAAGGCCGTGTCTCTGTGGAGACTGGTGAAGTGCCGCAGGACGTCCAAGTAGAAGGAGGAGCGGAACGAACACACCTGAGGTAACGAGGACAGAACACACCTGAGGTAACGAGGACAGAACACACCTGAGGTAACGAGGACAGAACACACCTGTGGTAACGAGGACAGAACACACCTGCGGTAACGAGGACAGAACACACCTGAGGTAACGAGGACAGAACACACCTCAGTTAACGAGGAAGGAACACACCTCAGTTAACGAGGAAAGAACACACCTGAGCTAACGAGGACAGAACACACCTCAGTTAACGAGGACAGAACACACCTGAGCTAACGAGGACAGAACACACCTCAGTTAACGAGGACAGAACACACCTGAGCTAACGAGGACAGAACACACCTCAGTTAACGAGGACAGAACACACCTGAGCTAACGAGGACAGAACACACCTCAGTTAACGAGACAGAACACACCTCGGGTAACGAGGACAGAACACACCCGAGCTAACGAGGACAGAACACACCCGAGTTAACGAGGAGAGAACACACCCGAGTTAACGAGGACAGAACACACCCGAGCTAACGAGGACAGAACACACCTCAGGTAACGAGGACAGAACACACCCCAGTTAACGAGGAGAGAACACACCCGAGTTAACGAGGAGAGAACACACCCGAGTTAACGAGGACAGAACACACCCGAGCTAACGAGGACAGAACACACCTCAGGTAACGAGGACAGAACACACCCCAGTTAACGAGGAGAGAACACACCCGAGTTAACGAGGACAGAACACACCCCAGTTAACGAGGACAGAACACACCTGAGGTAACGAGGACAGAACACACCTGAGCTAACGAGGACAGAACACACCTGAGGTAACGAGGACAGAACACACCTCAGGTAACGAGGACAGAACACACCCCAGTTAACGAGGAGAGAACACACCCGAGTTAACGAGGAGAGAACACACCAGAGTTAACGAGGACAGAACACACCCGAGCTAACGAGGACAGAACACACCCCAGTTAACGAGGACAGAACACACCCCAGTTAACGAGGACAGAACACACCTGAGCTAACGAGGACAGAACACACCTGAGGTAACGAGGACAGAACACACCTGAGCTAACGAGGACAGAACACACCTCAGGTAACGAGGACAGAACACACCTGAGCTAACGAGGACAGAACACACCTGAGGTAACGAGGACAGAACACACCTGAGGTAACGAGGACAGAACACACCTGAGCTAACGAGGACAGAACACACCTGAGCTAACGAGGACAGAACACACCTCAGGTAACGAGGACAGAACACACCTCAGGTAACGAGGACAGAACACACCTTAGTTAACAAGGACAGAACCACATCTGAGTTAACGAGGACAGCCCGTTTGAATAGGTCATAGGACACACAGGTTAACGAGGTCAGACTCACCTGGCAGACGTAGGGCATCTCTCCTGGTTTGTGGATGGACTTCATGTGGTTTAAGAAGGTCGACTCGTTCTCAAAGGCCCACTCACAGATCCGACATATACCTGAGAGAGGGAGACAGGTGAGTCCTGAGAGGGGAGGAGTCCAGCAGGACGTTATGGGAATATTTCCAGGTGTGTTCTTACAGGTGGAGGGGGCGGGCCGTGCACCTGCTCCAGGTGGCTCTGCAGCTGATCGCCAGAGAACTGTCGGTAACAAAACGTACAGACCTCCTCTCGTCACCTGAGGCGCCTCCTCCAATCAGCTTCGAGTGCTGCATCATGTGCTGCATGTGCCTGTGAAACAGAGATAATGAGCGGCCGCTGATTACACGTGACCAGGTGTTTGCTCAGGTGTGTTCAAGTAGGTTTGCAGGCGTGTAATGGTGTCATCAGGTGTCATCAGGTGTTATCAGGTGTTATCAGGTGTGTTCAGGTGTGATCAGGTGTGTTCAGGTGTGTTCAGGTGTGATCAGGTGTTATCAGGTGTGTTCAGGTGGTGTTATCAGGTGTGTTCAGGTGTTATCAGGTGTGTTCAGGTGT
>CM062272.1:383582-388660 GCA_031216635.1 Dissostichus eleginoides | reverse complement strand
TCCGGGGTCAGAGACGTGTTTCCAGCCTCACGTGCTGCTTCCTGTCAGACAGGAAGTCTGTGATCCACCTGCAGGTGGAGTCGGGCACGTGCAGCTGGGAGAGCTTGTCCTGCAGCAGAGCCGGGATGATGGTGTTGAAGGCGGAGCTGAAGTCTACAAACAGGATCCTGGCGTAGTTTCCTGCTGTGTCCAGGTCTAAAAAGTCTGTTTACATCCCTTTCATTGATAGAGAGAGTATCTGATGTGTCGGGGGAGGTCAGTGGTGTGGGAGAGTGGGACACTGAAGGGGAAGGGGACGTGGAGGTGTGAGACTGAAGCTGTTGGGAGGTGTCACGGGGGATGGTGTCAGGACTGAACTCTTTGTCTTCAAATCTACAGTAGAACTGATTCAGGCCCCAGCCACACGAGGACGTTAACGGTCATAACTGCTACAGTTCTCTAACATATAGACGGTTCGGCCACACGAGGACGTTAACGGTCATAACTGCTACAGTTCTCTAACATATAGACGGTTCGGCCACACGAGGACGTTAACGGTCATAACTGCTACAGTTCTCTAACATATAGACGGTTCGGCCACACGAGGACGTTAACGGTCATAACTGCTACAGTTCTCTAACATATAGACGGTTCGGCCACACGAGGCCGACATGGAAACGCATAAAACGATAACGATAACGGGTCCCTCGGTGGGTAGATCTGCGGACGCAACGCTCTGGGGGGGCAAACGGCTCCGTGTCTACGCCTATACGATCATTTCCTGATAACGATGAAGCAATAGCCCCGCCTCTCCCCACGTCTCCTGCTCAGAGATCAGCTGCTGGGCTCTCAGAAGAGGGGGAGGAAAAGAGAGGCTCCGTGTTTTATTCTTATATTATTATATCGAGTCGTTATCAATTTGTTTTAAAGCTCAATAAATAACAAAGACCTCTGACCGGCACTTTTCTAATTTTGTCCGGAACATTTAAACTTTAACGGACACGTTGAACGGCGAAAACAAATCTAACTGAAACTCTGCCGCACGGTCCCCTCGTCCCTTGGAAGAGGCGGAGAGGTGGGTGTTCTTCATCTGCTGGTGGACTACCGGAGAGCAGGAGCACACGCTCGCCTCGGGGAGGGAGAGAAAGAGCCAGAGCGTCCACAGCGGAGAATAAACAGAAGGGAAACCATGGCAACCATGCGCGGGAAGTCTTCTTCGCTGCTTTTGTGGCAGACTACAGCGCCACTTACAGGCCTGGCATATGTACTGCAGCGTCTCCAGCACTTTCGAGCGGTCTCGTGTGAACGGACACGTTTCTGGTGCCTGTTGCGTGTGGACGGAAGACTTTTTTGATATCGATTTCGGTCCGTTTGCGTTATCGTCCTCGTGGGGCTCCAGCCTTAGATCGTTTGCAAGGCGTCAGTCGTTCATGGAGAGTGAGGCCGATTTCGGCCGTCGATTGGTGTCCCGCACCGTCATGTCTTTTTGGCCGCGCCGACACCTTCCGCTCCCGATTCAACATGTTGAATCGGGAGGCTGTCGGCAAAAGGCCGTCGGCCTAATAAATCACTCTGATTGGCTGTTCAGCTTAGCGAATCAGTGCATGAGAAGCGAAACGGAAGTGAAGAAGGCACACACAGACCGCACTAAACATGTTTTCGATTATAAGTCGTTATGTGAAACAGTCTGTGATGGACGAGAGTGAAAATGGAACGCACGCTATTTGTTGTTTGTATATATCACGTAGTCTGTCTTCCGGTTGTTTCCTCTTTTGAATGACGAATACACACTACCGCCGCCTGCTGGTAAGGAGAGTTATTGCCACTCACGCATGCGCAGTGCGTACGTGCTACTAGGCCGTCAGCTGAAGTCTTTGCGGTGTGTTCCAGCGCGACTGTTGGCCAAGACGCAGGAGACGCAGGAGACGCGAGGCGACACAACAGTCGGGTCCGTCGGGACGTGTTCTTTGGTGTCAGTTTGGTGGGTCCGGGCCTTTAGACCACGCCAGACAGAAGCAGAGTCGTTTGCTGAGAGCTGGTGTTGGAGTTTCTCAGAGTATTGTCGTTTAGCATCTCTCACCGCCTTGCGAAAGACGTACTTCGACTCGTGCCTTATCACCACTCCTTAGAGACAGACAGGTTAACAGACACAAAGACAGGTTACAGAGAGACAGACAGGTTCACATCCCACCACTGACATGGCCTCCTGCAGGACCACGGACAGACAGGTACAGACAGGTACAGACTGACAGAGACAGACAGAAAGGTACAGGTACAGACAGACAGGTACAGACAGACAGAGACAGGCAGAAAGGTAGAGGTACAGACAGAGACAGACAGACAGGTACAGACAGACCGGTACAGACAGACCGGTACAGACAGACCGGTACAGACAGACAGGTACACACAGACAGAGACAGACAGAAAGGTACAGGTACAGACAGACGGGTACAGACAGACAGAGACAGAGAGAAAGGTACAGGTACAGACAGACAGGTACAGACAGAAAGGTACACACAGACAGAGACAGACAGAAAGGTACAGGTACAGACAGACAGGTACAGACAGACAGAGACAGAGAGAAAGGTACAGGTACAGACATACAGGTACAGACAGACAGAGACAGACAGACAGACAGGTACAGACAGACCGGTACAGACAGACAGAGACAGACAGACAGGTACAGACAGACAGAGACAGACAGAAAGGTACACACAGACAGAGACAGACAGAAAGGTACAGGTACAGACAGACAGGTACAGACAGACAGAGACAGGCAGAAAGGTACAGGTACAGACAGACAGGTACAGACAGACAGAGACAGACAGAAAGGTACAGGTACAGACATACAGGTACAGACCATGGTGTCTGTGAACTCCTTCTTGTCGTTGATGTCCTCCACGGTGTAGGTTCCTGATTGGTTCAGGTAGTAGTAATAGTCGGGGGTCGTGACCCCCAGGTTCTCCCTCTGCTCCGAGGTCGCCCCCCCCAACAGCTGAGGACAGAGGTCACACAGAGGTCAACAAGGGGTCACACAGAGTATATATATATATATATATATTCAGTGCCTGTCTTAGTAATTGTATTATATGCATGGGCGTAATATGGGGATTGTTGTTAGGGTTAGCATCTAGTTAGTTAGCTGCTCTAAAGGATATCAGAAGCTGTTTCTACAATAAGGTGGAGGAGAGCTCTCTCCTGTCAGACTGAGAGGCTCTGATAACTACAGCTCAGACTGAGAGTGATAACTACAGCTCAGACTGAGAAGCTCTGATAACTACAGCTCAGACTGAGAGACTGATAACTACAGCTCAGACTGAGAGGCTCTGATAACTACAGCTCAGACTGAGAGGCTCTGATAACTACAGCTCAGACTGAGATATAACTACTGCTCAGACTGAGAGATATAACTACAGCTCAGACTGAGAGAGATAACTACAGCTCAGACTGAGAGGCTCTGATAACTACAGCTCAGACTGAGAGACTGATAACTACAGCTCAGACTGAGAGGCTCTGATAACTACAGCTCAGACTGAGAGATATAACTACAGCTCAGACTGAGAGGCTCAGATAACTACAGCTCAGACTGAGAGATATAACTACAGCTCAGACTGAGAGGCTCTGATAACTACAGCTCAGACTGAGAGGCTCTGATAACTACAGCTCAGACTGAGAGAGATAACTACAGCTCAGACTGAGAGGCTCTGATAACTACAGCTCAGACTGAGAGGCTCTGATAACTACAGCTCAGACTGAGAGATATAACTACAGCTCAGACTGAGAGGCTCTGATAACTACAGCTCAGACTGAGAGATATAACTACAGCTCAGACTGAGAGGCTCATAACTACAGCTCAGACTGAGAGATATAACTACAGCTCAGACTGAGAGGCTCTGATAACTACAGCTCAGACTGAGAGAGATAACTACAGCTCAGACTGAGAGGCTCTGATAACTACAGCTCAGACTGAGAGGCTCTGATAACTACAGCTCAGACTGAGAGATATAACTACAGCTCAGACTGAGAGATATAACTACAGCTCAGACTGAGAGAGATAACTACAGCTCAGACTGAGAGATAACTACAGCTCAGACTGAGAGGCTCTGATAACTACAGCTCAGACTGAGAGACTGATAACTACAGCTCAGACTGAGAGGCTCTAATAACTACAGCTCAGACTGATAGAGATAACTACAGCTCAGACTGAGAGGCTCTGATAACTACAGCTCAGACTGAGAGAGATAACTACAGCTCAGACTGAGAGAGATAACTACAGCTCAGACTGAGAGATATAACTACAGCTCAGACTGAGAGAGATAACTACAGCTCAGACTGAGAGACTCTGATAACTACAGCTCAGACAGAGACTGATAACTACAGCTCAGACAGAGAGATAACTACAGCTCAGACTGAGAGATATAACTACAGCTCAGACTGAGAGACTCTGATAACTACAGCTCAGACTGAGAGACTGATAACTACAGCTCAGACTGAGAGAGATAACTACAGCTCAGACTGAGAGATATAACTACAGCTAAGACTGAGAAACTCTGATAACTACAGCTCAGACTGAGAGAGATAACTACAGCTCAGACTGAGAGAGATAACTACAGCTCAGACTGAGAGGCTCAGATAACTACAGCTCAGACTGAGAGATATAACTACAGCTCAGACTGAGAGGCTCTGATAACTACAGCTCAGACTGAGAGGCTCTGATAACTACAGCTCAGACTGAGAGAGATAACTACAGCTCAGACTGAGAGGCACTGATAACTACAGCTCAGACTGAGAGGCTCTGATAACTACAGCTCAGACTGAGAGACTGATAACTACAGCTCAGACTGAGAGGCTCTGATAACTACAACTCAGACTGAGAGGCTCTGATAACTACAGCTCAGACAGAGATATAACTACAGCTCAGACTGAGAGGCTCTGATAACTACAGCTCAGACTGAGAGATATAACTACAGCTCAGACTGAGAGATATAACTACAGCTCAGACTGAGAGGCTCAGATAACTACAGCTCAGACTGAGAGATATAACTACAGCTCAGACTGAGAGGCTCTGATAACTACAGCTCAGACTGAGAGATAACTAC
>CM062272.1:271082-378582 GCA_031216635.1 Dissostichus eleginoides | reverse complement strand
ATAAACCAGGACCAGGACCAGTAGCCTATATAAACCGGGACCAGTACATAAACCAGGACCAGGACCAGTAGCCTATATAAACCAGGACCAGTACATAAACCAGGACCAGGACCAGTAGCCTATATAAACCGGGACCAGGACCAGTATATGAACTAGGACCAGTATATAAACCAGGACCAGGACCAGTAGCCTATATAAACCGGGAACAGTATATAAACCAGGACCAGGACCAGTATATAAACCGGGAACAGTATATAAACCGGGACCAGGACCAGTATATAAACCGGGAACAGTATATAAACCAGGACCAGGACCAGTATATAAACCAGGACCAGGACCAGTATATAAACCGGGACCAGGACCAGTAGCCTATATAAACCGGGAACAGTACTATATAAACCAGGACCAGGACCAGTATATAAACCGGGAACAGTATATAAACCGGGACCAGGACTCAGACCAGGACTCAGACCAGGATCAGGATATTTAGACCGGGACCAGGACTTTCTCCTGCTTTATGGCTCAGAGTTAGGAAAGTTAGCTCACCATGTCTGCGGCTCACTTCCGGATCTTCAGGTAAAAGGTGAGGCTTCGGATCTCAGGTGGGTCCGGGTCGGGACCGGGACCGGGTCCAGGTGCAGGTGTGATCCCGGGGGAGGGGCTGATCCCGGGGGCTCGGTCCGGACGGGATCCGGGTCTAACAGCAGGACTGAAGTCTCGGGAACATTTCTCTCTCCGTTTCTTCTCCAGCGTCTCAATCTCTGCAGGTGTGGGCAGGTGAAGCCCCGCCCCCTTCTCCTGCTGCTCCTTGTGCCGAGGGGAACTCTGGGTAATGTAGTGCTCGTCCTCTTGCTCCCGCTGTGTGGAACTCTGGGTAATGTAGTCCCGGCGGAGCTCTGCTGCCCCCGTGTGTCCGGAACCCGAACTACACTCAAATCATCTGACAGCTTTTATTCTGGAGACTCTTCATTTGTGTTTAAAGTGTTTAAATATCGATTTTAAATTCAAGATTTCAGAAATGATTTGATTTATTCTAATATATATGTCAAGGTATATAGAGTATTATAAAACGGACAAGTCAAATCAAGCAATCTGATTGGTTCTTAGCCGTGATATACTGAGTGTATACCACGGATAGAATTGTAGTTACTTTTCACAACAAGTCAGTATCCCTCCGCGTCTGAGAAAATCAGCAGGAGAGGACTCTTTAAAGTAGAGACACTACATACTGATATACACCTGAACATCAGCAGGAGAGGACTCTTTAAAGTAGAGACACTACATACTGATATACACCTGAACATCAGCAGGAGAGGACTCTTTAAAGTAGAGACACTACATACTGATATACACCTGAACATCAGCAGGAGAGGACTCTTTAAAGTAGAGACAACATACTGATATACACCTGAACATCAGCAGGAGAGGACTCTTTAAAGTAGAGACACTACATACTGATATACACCTGAACATCAGCAGGAGAGGACTCTTTAAAGTAGAGACACTACATACTGATATACAGCTGAACATCAGCAGGAGAGGACTCTTTAAAGTAGAGACACTACACTGATATACAGCTGAACATCAGCAGGAGAGGACTCTTTAAAGTAGAGACCTACATACTGATATACAGCTGAACATCAGCAGGAGAGGACTCTTTAAAGTAGAGACACTACACTGATATACACCTGAACATCAGCAGAGAGGACTCTTTAAAGTAGAGACACTACATACTGATATACACTGAACATCAGCAGGAGAGGACTCTTTAAAGTAGAGACACTACACACTGATACACAGCTGAACATCAGCAGGAGAGGACTCTTTAAAGTAGAGACACTACATACTGATATACAGCTGAACATCAGCAGGAGAGGACTCTTTAAAGTAGAGACACTACATACTGATATACCTGAACATCAGCAGGAGAGGACTCTTTAAAGTAGAGACACTACATACTGATATACACTGAACATCAGCAGGAGAGGACTCTTTAAAGTAGAGACACTACTGATATACACCTGAACATCAGCAGGAGAGGACTCTTTAAAGTAGAGACTACATACTGATATACAGCTGAACATCAGCAGGAGAGGACTCTTTAAAGTAGAGACACTACATACTGATATACAGCTGAACATCAGCAGGAGAGGACTCTTTAAAGTAGAGACACTACATACTGATATACAGCTGAACATCAGCAGGAGAGGACTCTTTAAAGTAGAGACACTACATACTGATATACACCTGAACATCAGCAGGAGAGGACTCTTTAAAGTAGAGACACTACATACTGATATACACCTGAACATCAGCAGGAGAGGACTCTTTAAAGTAGAGACCTACATACTGATATACAGCTGAACATCAGCAGGAGAGGACTCTTTAAAGTAGAGACCCTACATACTGATATACAGCTGAACATCAGCAGGAGAGGACTCTTTAAAGTAGAGACCTATATACTGATATACACCTGAACATCAGCAGGAGAGGACTCTTTAAAGTAGAGACACTACATACTGATATACAGCTGAACATCAGCAGGAGAGGACTCTTAAAGTAGGACACTATATACTGATATACAGCTGAACATCAGCAGGAGAGGACTCTTTAAAGTAGAGACACTACATACTGATATACAGCTGAACACTAGCAGGAGAGGACTCTTTAAAGTAGAGACCCTACATACTGATATACAGCTGAACATCAGCAGGAGAGGACTCTTTAAAGTAGAGACCCTATATACTGATATACAGCTGAACATCAGCAGGAGAGGACTCTTTAAAGTAGAGACACTACATACTGATATACACCTGAACATCAGCAGGAGAGGACTCTTTAAAGTAGAGACACTACATACTGATATACACCTGAACATCAGCAGGAGAGGACTCTTTAAAGTAGAGACACTACAGCTGAACACTTAACAAACATCACACACTTGAGACAGGAAGTGAGGCGCTGCTCCGGCTGCTTTGTTTTAATGCTCGCACACAGGTAAAAACACATTTCAGTTCACATTTTCAAACTAAAACTGGGCTGCTCTCTGATTGGCCAAGAGTCCGGCTGAGCAGCCAATCAGTGACATCCGCCCAAATATTGAAAAATAAATCAAACAGGAAATAGACCAAAAAAACTTCTGAGGAAATACAAGAATAAAGATGGAAATATTGGAGAAAAACTCAGACTTCAAAGGAATTAACGTCAACACAAAACAAAATGAAGGTCTTTAGTTCATTGATAACAGAATCATCTGGAATACAGGAGGAGGAGGAGGAGGAGGAGGAGGAGGAGGAGGAGGACTAACAGAGGGCTCAGAGTCTCTGTCAGTGCAGGTATAAAACAGTCACACACACACACACACACACACTCACACACAGTCTCTCACACACACACTCTCAGGTCAGAGGTCACATGATGCCGTTGGTGAGGTACTGGAAGCCGTCGTACAGCTTGGTGGTGATGGACCTCATGGACCCGTCCACCAGCTGGTCCACGAGGACCTGCAGCTGCTCCTCCGTCAGAGACATGTGGAACCGCTCCTTCAGACCCCGCAGGGTGCTGGAGCCGTGGAAGCAGGGCAGCTGGGTGCCTGACAACAACAACAACAACAACAACAAATGTTAATATCATATAGAACAGGGGTCACCAACCTTTTTTAGGATGAGGGCTACTTTCAGAAAATAAAAGAAGTCGGGGGCTACTCTTACTCCTCCTGTTTTAGTTTTTTGCAGTGTGTATTCAGCACAGTGGAACATTATGATATGCTGACCTTTAACCTCTGTGTGCTGTCTGGGTCTGTGGGACCCGTCTGCAGCGTTTACTCAAAGAACATGTTTGCAATTTAATTATTTTAACCTGCTTTATTTGGGGGTGGACCTCTCCTCCTCCTGGGGGGTCCACACCTCCTCTAGGGGGGACCTCACCTCCTCTAGGGGGGACCTCACCTCCTCTAGGGGGGTCCACACCTCCTCCTGGGGGGACCTCACCTCCTCTAGGGGGGACCTCACCTCCTCTAGGGGGGACCTCACCTCCTCCTGGGGGTCCGGGGGCATGCACCAAGTGAAATGCATCACTCTGAGCACAGCGTGAATGTATGGATACAGCTCTCAACACTCAGATCAAAGGGAGCTGTAGACTTCAATGATCCAAACATCTTTAGAATATGATCTCAACCAATAACAGATCATTGAAACTGGTTCATTCTGCTCTCATGTTTCCTGTAGCTTTCTTTCTATTGATGCAGATTTTACTAATCACTCCCCTTTGAATCTCTCTCTCTCTCTCTCTCTCTCTCTCTCTCTTCTCTCTCTCTCTCTCTCTCTCTCTCTCTCCTCTCTCTCTCTCTCTTCTCTCTCTCTCTCCTCTCTCTCTCTCTCTCTCTCTCTCTCTCTCTCTCTCTCTCTCTCTCTCTCCTCTCTTCTCTCTCTCTCTCTCTCTCTCTCTCTCTCTCTCTCTCTCTTCTCTCTCCTCTCTCTCTCTCTCTGTGTGTTTGTGTATATAGGCTGCTCAATGGGGCTGATGGAACATCACGGTCAAACTCCTTATGAAGCGGTGAGGTGCCACATTGCTTTTCTTCCCGACTGCAAGAACGTGATTGGTCGATATTCATTGTGGGGTGGGGGAGGAGGGGTGTTCGATAGATATAGAGTTGTAGTAAGTAGATAGAGTTCGCTATGATTTAGGTTTCGTTTATGCATAGGGTAGATTCTTTTAATTACATTTCCTTTTTTGTTTTGTGTATTTCTTACATTTTGGATTTGCTTTGCGAGCTATTTTTAGAACATGCCCGGCGGGCGACTCACGTTGCCCCGCGGGCGACTCACGTTGCCCCGCGGGCGACTCACGTTGCCCGCGGGCGACTCACGTTGCCCCGCGGGCGACTCACGTTGCCCCGCGGGCGACTCACGTTGCCCGGCGGGCGACTCACGTTGCCCCGCGGGCGACTCACGTTGCCCCGCGGGCGACTAAGTGCCCGCAGGGGCAACGTGTTGGCTACCCCTGATATAGAACAACATGCACTCTCAGCGCTCCTCACAGGACACTGGAGACATGACTCAGTCCAGGTGAGTGAGTGTTTCTGTACGTGTGTGTGTGTGTGTGTGTGTGTGTGTTACCCTGCTGCATGATCTCCACTATCTGTATAACTCGGTCCATGTGTTTGCGAGCAGCGATGAGTCCCTGCAGCATCAGCATCCTGTAGTAGTTAAACATGTCTCCATCTGGACCCCCCATCACCTGAGGACAGGAAGCAGCACGTTAACTTCCTGTTAGAGACACCTGGGGGGTCTGAGAACACCTGGGGGGTCTGAGAACACCTGAGAACACCTGGGGGGTCAGAGAACACCTGAGAACACCTGGGGGGTCTGAGAACACCTGAGAACACCTGGGGGGTCAGAGAACACCTGAGAACACCTGGGGGGTCTGAGAACACCTGAGAACACATGGGGGTCTGAGAACACCTGGGGGGTCAGAGAACACCTGAGAACACCTGGGGGGTCAGAGAACACCTGAGAACACCTGGGGGGTCAGAGAACACCTGAGAACACCTGGGGGGTCTGAGAACACCTGAGAACACATGGGGGTCTGAGAACACCTGGGGGGTCAGAGAACACCTGAGAACACCTGGGGGGTCTGAGAACACCTGGGGGGTCAGAGAACACCTGGGGGGTCTGAGAACACCTGGGGGGTCAGAGAACACCTGAGAACACCTGGGGGGTCTGAGAACACCTGAAAACACATGGGGGTCTGAGAACACCTGGGGGATCTAAGAACACCTGACAACACCTGGGGGTCTGAGATCACCTGGGGGGTCAGAGAACACCTGGGAGGTCTGAGATCACCTGGGGGGTCAGAGAACACCTGGGAGGTCTGAGAACACCTGGGGGGTCAGAGAACCCCTGGGGGGTCAGAGAACACCTGAGAACACCTGGGGGGTCTGAGAACACCTGGGGGGTCAGAGAACACCTGAGAACACATGGGGGGTCTGAGAACACCTGAGAACACCTGGGGGGTCTGAGAACACCTGGGGGTCTGAGAACACCTGAGAACACATGGGGGGTCTGAGAACACCTGAGAACACCTGGGGGGTCTGAGAACACCTGGGGGTCTGAGAACACCTGAGAACACCTGGGGGTCTGAGAACACCTGAGAACACCTGGGGGTCTGAGAACACCTGAGAACACCTGGGGGGTCTGAGAACACCTGAGAACACATGGGGGTCTGAGAACACCTGGGGGGTCAGAGAACACCTGAGAACACCTGGGGGGTCAGAGAACACCTGAGAACACCTGGGGGGTCTGAGAACACCTGGGGGGTCAGAGAACACCTGGGGGGTCTGAGAACACCTGGGGGGTCAGAGAACACCTGAGAACACCTGGGGGGTCTGAGAACACCTGAGAACACATGGGGGTCTGAGAACACCTGGGGGATCTAAGAACACCTGACAACACCTGGGGGTCTGAGATCACCTGGGGGGTCAGAGAACACCTGGGAGGTCTGAGATCACCTGGGGGGTCAGAGAACACCTGGGAGGTCTGAGAACACCTGGGGGGTCAGAGAACCCCTGGGGGGTCAGAGAACACCTGAGAACACCTGGGGGGTCTGAGAACATCTGGGGGGTCAGAGAACACCTGAGAACACATGGGGGGTCTGAGAACACCTGAGAACACCTGGGGGGTCTGAGAACACCTGGGGGTCTGAGAACACCTGAGAACACCTGGGGGTCTGAGAACACCTGAGAACACCTGGGGGTCTGAGAACACCTGAGAACACCTGGGGGTCTGAGAACACCTGAGAACACCTGGGGGGTCTGAGAACACCTGGGGGGTCTGAGAACACCTGAGAACACCTGGGGGTCTGAGAACACCTGAGAACACCTGGGGGTCTGAGAACACCTGAGAACACCTGGGGGTCTGAGAACACCTGAGAACACCTGGGGGGTCTGAACTCACGTCCACGAACTCGGTGGTGAGTTTGAAGGCAGACGTCTCGAAGCCCAGGTTCTTGGGGGAGCTGGAGAGGATGAAGCCGAAGTCGATGTGGATGATGTGACCGTCAGCGTCCAGCAGGATGTTCCCGTTGTGCCTGAACGCAACACCACACAACAACACATATTTACACAACACAACAACAAGACACATCACAGCAAAACAACAAGACACATCACAACACAACAACAAGACACATCACAGCAAAACAACAAGACACATCACAACACAACAACAAGACAAGAAGACACATCACAACACAACAACAAGACACATCACAACACAACAACAAGACACATCACAACACAACAACAAGACACATCACAACACAACAACAAGACACATCACAACAACAAGACAAGAAGACACATCACAACACAACAACAAGACACATCACAACACAACAACAAGACAACAAGACACATCACAACACAACAACAAGACACATCACAACAACAAGACAAGAAGACACATCACAACACAACAACAAGACACATCACAACACAACAACAAGACACATCACAACACAACAACAAGACACATCACAACACAACAACAAGACACATCACAACACAACAACAAGACAACAAGACACATCACAACACAACAACAAGACACATCACAACAACAAGACAAGAAGACACATCACAACACAACAACAAGACACATCACAACACAACAACAAGACACATCACAACACAACAAAAAAGACACATCACAACAACAAGACAACAAGACACATCACAACAACAAGACAACAAGACACATCACAACACAACAACAAGACACATCACAACAACAAGACAACAAGACACATCACAACACAACAACAAGACACATCACAACACAACAACAAGACACATCACAACACAACAACAAGACACATCACAACACAACAACAAGACACATCACAACACAACAACAAGACACATCACAACACAACAACAAGACACATCACAACAACAAGACAACAAGACACATCACAACAACAAGACAACAAGACACATCACAACACAACAACAAGACACATCACAACAACAAGACAACAAGACACATCACAACACAACAACAAGACACATCACAACACAACAACAAGACACATCACAACAACAAGACAACAAGACACATCACAACACAACAACAAGACACATCACAACAACAAGACAACAAGACACATCACAACACAACAACAAGACAACAAGACACATCACAACACAACAACAAGACACATCACAACACAACAACAAGACAACAAGACACATCACAACACAACAACAAGACACATCACAACACAACAACAAGACAACAAGACACATCACAACAACAAGACACATCACAACACAACAACACAACAACAAGACACATCACAACACAACAACACAACAACAAGACACATCACATCACAACAACAAGACAACAAGACACATCACAACAACAAGACACATCACAACACAACAACACAACAACAAGACACATCACAACACAACAACACAACAACAAGACACATCACAACACAACAACAAGACAACAAGACACATCACAGCAAAACAACAAGACACAACACAACACAACAAGACACATCACAGCAAAACAACAAGACACATCACAACACAACAACAAGACAACAAGACACAACACATAGTCAACAACATTAGATCAAAAACATACAAACTTAAATCACAAAAATATTTTAAATAATAGAAAAATAAGAATGAGGCTTCATTCCCCCCTTCACCTGCAGCAGGTAGCCCCGTCCCCTCACCAGTCTTTCACCTGCATCAGGTAGGAGACCCCTCTCACCTGTCCCCCCCTCACCTGTCTTTCACCTGCAGCAGGTAGGAGACCCCTCTCACCTGTCCCCCCCTCACCTGTCTTTCACCTGCAGCAGGTAGCCCCGCCCCCTCACCTGTCTTTCACCTGCAGCAGGTAGCCCCGCCCCCTCACCTGTCGTCCCTCACTGTCTTCCACCTGCAGCAGGTAGCCCCGCCCCCTCACCTGTCTTTCACCTGCAGCAAGTAGCCCCGCCCCCTCACCTGTCGCCCCTCACCTGTCTTCCACCTGCAGCAGGTAGCCCCGCCCCCTCACCTGTCTTTCACCTGCAGCAGGTAGCCCCGCCCCCTCACCTGTCGCCCCTCACCTGTCTTCCACCTGCAGCAGGTAGCCCCGCCCCCTCATCTGTCTTTCACCTGCAGCAAGTAGCCCCGCCCCCTCACCTGTCTTTCACCTGCAGCAGGTAGCCCCGCCCCCTCACCTGTCTTTCACCTGCAGCAGGTAGCCCCGCCCCCTCACCTGTCCCCCCCCTCACCTGTCTTTCACCTGCAGCAGGTAGCAGATCAGAGAGTATCCGGCACAGCTCTGGACGAAGTTCCTCTGAGCCGACAGGTACTTCTCGGTGGTGGGGGCCCCGTGCTCCTGCAGGAAGTAATCCATCAGGGACAGCTGGCTCTGCTTCTTCACCTGGGCGGGACAGGTGAGAGGGGACAGGTGAGAGTGGGACAGGTGAGGGGGGGACAGGTGAGGGGGGACAGGTGAGAGTGGGACAGGTGAGGAGGGACAGGTGAGGGGGACAGGTGTCTCTGCTTCTTCACCTGGGGGGACAGGTGAGTTAGAGAGAGGGGGGACAGGTGAGTTAAAGAGAGGGGGACAGGTGTCTCTCACCTGGTGCAGAGACACAGCGTTCATCACAGGTTCGATCATCCCACTGTCTGAGGACAAGACCAGGATCTTATAGGGCTGAATCCAGAGGGGGACCCTCTCCTGCTGCCAGATGCACTGAGGGGGGGGGGGCAGGGGTTATTATATATAAACACTGAGGGGGGGGGTTATTATATATAAACACTGAGGGGGGGGGGTTATTATATACACTGAGGGGGGGGGTTATTATATAAACACTGAGGGGGGGGCAGGGTTATTATATATAAACACTGAGGGGGGGGCAGGGGTTATTATATATAAACACTGAGGGGGGGGCAGGGGTTATTATAATAAACACTGAGGGGGGGGTTATTATTATAAACACTGAGGGGGGGGGGTTATTATATATAAACACTGAGATAGGGGGTGATCTAGGTCTCCTGTGATTGGCCGCTGGCCGCCTCACCTTCAGCTGCTGCAGCACCTGATAGGCCAGCAGCTCCTGTCTCAGGTCGTCGCCACACTTCACGATCACCGACAGCAGCCTCCAGGTGGGGAGGTGTCCGTATGGAGACCCCTCCCTGATCCTCCTGAGGACCACAGGTGAGAGGGGACAGGTGAGAGGGGGCAGGTGAGGGGGGACAGGTGAGAGAGGGACAGGTGAGAGGGGACAGGTGAGAGAGGGACAGGTGAGAGGGGACAGGTGAGAGAGGGACAGGTGAGGGAGGACAGGTGAGAGAGGGACAGGTGAGGGGGACAGGTGAGAGAGGGACAGGTGAGGGGGGACAGGTGAGAGGGGACAGGTGAGAGAGGGACAGGTGAGAGAGGGACAGGTGAGAGGGGGCAGGTGAGGGGGGACAGGTGAGAGAGGGACAGGTGAGAGGGGACAGGTGAGAGGGGACAGGTGAGAGAGGGACAGGTGAGAGGGGACAGGTGAGGGGGGGGACAGGTGATAGGGGACAGGTGAGGGGGGACAGGTGAGAGGGGGCAGGTGAGGGGGACAGGTGAGAGAGGGACAGGTGAGAGGGGACAGGTGAGAGGGGACAGGTGAGAGAGGGACAGGTGAGAGGGGACAGGTGAGGGGGGGGACAGGTGAGAGGGGACAGGTGAGAAGGGGGACAGGTGAGAGGGGACAGGTGAGAGGGGACAGGAGAGGGGGACAGAGATATATATGAACTATAATGCCCGTGTGTACGTACAGGACCTTGTCCTCCCAGGGTTCTTTGAGGGCCACTGCTGAGGGGTCCTCGGGGTCCCGTCTGAAGGTGGTGGGGGCCACAGCCAGCTGCTCCGACAGACGCCGCCTGCACACAAAGAGCATTCATACAGGTGTGGGGGGACAGGTAAGAGGGGACAGGTGAGGGGGGACAGGTGAGAGGGGACAGGTGAGAGGGGACAGGGTTAATATCTGATATCTGCTGGGGGGGGTTCAGGTAGAGGACAGGGTGCAGTACCGTATGTCTCCAGCAGCGATGAACACCGGCTCCTTGCTCTCCAGGCTGGTGATGCTGTCCACTGAGAACTGGCTGATGTTATCACAGCTGCTGGTGTGGATCTCCGGCAGCTGCAGAACACACAGAACATTAACACAGAGGCCCAGTTTCAAACCGCCCCCTACACACTACCCCTCCGTTTGTGCGTTCACACGGAGGGTCCGCCACATTAAGGTCTGTTCCAAACCAACCAGTGTGGAGGGTGAGTGGCTTATCAAGCCCTCCAGCAGAGAGCCTGCATCACCTGACTTTACCTGCTGATACCTGACCGACTAACGTGTGTGTGTGTTCGTCAGGAAACACTCCGTGTGTGTCCGTCAGGAAACACGCCGTGTGTGACCGTCAGGAAACACTCCGTGTGTGTCCGTCAGGAAACACTCCGTGTGTGTCCGTCAGGAAACACTCAGTGTGTGTCCGTCAGGAAACACTCCGTGTGTGACCGTCAGGAAACACGGCGTGTGTGTCCGTCAGGAAACACGCCGTGTGTGACCGTCAGGAAACACTCCGTGTGTGTCCGTCAGGAAACACTCCGTGTGTGTCCGTCAGGAAACACTCCGTGTGTGTCCGTCAGGAAACACTCAGTGTGTGTCCGTCAGGAAACACTCCGTGTGTGACCGTCAGGAAACACGGCGTGTGTGTCCGTCAGGAAACACGGCGTGTGTGTCCGTCAGGAAACACGGCATATGTGTCCGTCAGGAAACACGACTCCGTGTGTGTCCGTCAGGAAACACGGCGTGTGTGTCCGTCAGGAAACACGACTGTGTGTTCCCCTCCCTCTGATTGGTTATTCACCATGTAGCCCCTCCCCCTCTCACCTCCACCTGCAGCTCTCCGATATCGTCCACGCTCCAGGCCTCGTCGTCGTTGTCGTAGTTGGGCACGGTGGAGAAGCTTCCGGCTCGCTGCTCCGCCGTCATGCCGCAGTCCGGGAGGTTCTCCACGGAGCGCGTGCTGCGGATCCGGTTCTCCGGGATCCGCACCGGAACGCTGGACGTCTCGAAGTTCTCACACTCCAGAACCTCCACGTAGATCAGGTAGGGAGCCTGGGGTCAGAGGTCAACACGGTCACATGACTCACCTGGAGTCAGACAACACTCAGACTACAACTACTGTCAGGTGTTACCCTGTGTTTGTGCTAAGCTAACAGTGTCAATTCTCAGGTGTACTCGGATGTGTGTCATGTGTTCTCAGGTGTTCTCAGGGTAGTGTGTCATGTGTTCTCAGGTGTTCTCAGGTGTGTGTAAGATGTGTTCAGGGGCCTCATTTATAAAGGGATATACGCTCAAAAGATGGCGTACGCCAGTTTCTACGCAATGTTTGCGATTTATAAAATACTAACTTGAGGGGAAAATGTGCGGTCCTCCACACACACTCTGACCCATGCGTACGCACTGAGCACAACAACGGGAGAGAAGAGAAACTGCGGCACCGTTGGCAGACGAAAAGAATGGAGAGGAATATGTGGAAATAATCCCATCAATAAAATGCTACCTCTCATTTATCAGATATGAAGAATTACTTTTCACAAATGGATTAAAGCCAATCTTAAAATGATGAAACTAACGCGTGTTTGCGACTCCTCAGCGCACACACACACACACACATTGGAGAAATAAATAAATACGGAAATGTTATTGATCACCCCTCGATGATGTTCTCTTGTTATGAAATGTATTCTCATAAATGATGCGGTAAACTGAAGGACAGAATGACTTTAAACTGAGGCCGTTTAGCTTTTCTATAGGTTATAGATACGAGCATGGTTTTATATTCCATCACGGTTAATCATGTTTTGTGCCGTTCACCAATAGCCTACTTGAGAAGTCGCTCGTAAAACCCAGGAGGTACGGAGACTCAGAACACCATGTGGTCAATTGTACAGCTGATATAACACAACACATTAGCTGGAGCACAAACCACCAAATACAAAGAAATAACTCAGATCCAGTCGTCATGACTCCACTCCGGAGGGATTCCCCCATCATTTCTTACAGTTTCTCATCAAGGGGGGGGTCTCCTGTCCCCGGTGCAACCACACTGCCTGAGGAAGGCTATGTGTATTTTTTTTGTCATTAACCTTTTTCGGATCACTTATTTATTTATGTTGGTGACGATCCGACCTCCATGCTGCTGCTCTGGTTCAAACTGCATCCTCCATGCTGCTGCTCTGGATCAGACTGCATCCTCCATGCTGCTACTCTGGCTCAAACTGCATCCTCCATGCTGCTACTCTGGTTCAAACTGCATCCTCCATGCTGCTACTCTGGCTCAAACTGCATCCTCCATGCTGCTACTCTGGTTCAACTGCATCCTCCATGCTGCTGCTCTGGCTCAAACTGCATCCTCCATGCTGCTACTCTGGCTCAAACTGCATCCTCCATGCTGCTCTCTGGCTCAAACTGCATCCTCCATGCTGCTACTCTGGCTCAAACTGCATCCTCCATGCTGCTACTCTGGCTCAAACTGCATCCTCCATGCTGCTACTCTGGTCAAACTGCATCCTCCATGCTGCTGCTCTGGCTCAAACTGCATCCTCCATGCTGCTGCTCTGGCTCAAACTGCATCCTCCATGCTGCTGCTCTGGCTCAAACTGCATCCTCCATGCTGCTGCTCTGGTTCAAACTGCATCCTCCATGCTGCTGCTCTGGTTCAAACTGCATCCTCCATGCTGCTGCTCTGGCTCAACTGCATCCTCCATGCTGCTGCTCTGGCTCAACTGCATCCTCCATGCTGCTGCTCTGGTTCAAACTGCATCCTCCATGCTGCTGCTCTGGTCAAACTGCATCCTCCATGCTGCTGCTCTGGTCAACTGCATCCTCCATGCTGCTGCTCTGGTCAAACTGCATCCTCCATGCTGCTGCTCTGGTCAAACTGCATCCTCCATGCTGCTCTCTGGCTCAACTGCATCCTCCATGCTGCTACTCTGGTTCAGACTGCATCCTCCATGCTGCTGCTCTGGTTCAAACTGCATCCTCCATGCTGCTGCTCTGATTCAAACTGCATCCTCCAAACAATGTGATTTATCTCCACCTCCCCAAAAGAACCCAAATCTGACTCGGTGTGAGATGTCTTCTTTAGCCGTTCTGTCGTCCTTTCCTGCGATCTCCTTCATGCAGTCAGTCAAGATGAATGAATGAATGGGCGTTTCTTTGACTATTTATAGGCACATATGGGCGTTACGTGAAGCCCGCGAAAGCTGCGCCGCATTTCGGGTTGATTGTGATTTATAAAAGGGAAACCGGCGTAGGAAGTGCCGCACGCAAGCCCTGCGCCGGTACGCTGTGTTTTGTGAATCGGAAAATGTTGGTGCGTATTTATTTGCTTTGTCCTACGTAAGCAACAGTCTCAGGTGTCTCAGGTGTGACCTTGGGTTTTTGCTAAGCTAACAGTCTCAGGTGTGTCTCAGGTGTGACCTTGTGTTTGTGCTAAGCTAACAGTCTCAGGTGTGTCTCAGGTGTGACCTTGTGTTTGTGCTAAGCTAACAGTCTCAGGTGTCTCAGGTGTGTCCCCAGGTGTTACCTTGTGTTTGTGCTAAGCTAACAGTCTCAGGTGTTACCTTGTGTTTGTGCTAAGCTAACATTCTCAGGTGTCTCAGGTGTGTCCCCAGGTGTTACCTTGTGTTTGTGCTAAGCTAACGTTCTCAGGTGTGACCTTGTGTTTGTGCTAAGCTAACAGTCTCAGGTGTCTCAGGTGTGACCTTGTGTTTGTGCTAAGCTAACAGTCTCAGGTGTCTCAGGTGTGTCTCAGGTGTCGCCTTGTGTTTGTGCTAAGCTAACAGTCTCAGGTGTCTCAGGTGTGACCTTGTGTTTGTGCTAAGCTAACAGTCTCAGGTGTCTCAGGTGTCGCCTTGTGTTTGTGCTAAGCTAACAGTCTCAGGTGTGTCTCAGGTGTGACCTTGTGTTTGTGCTAAGCTAACAGTCTCAGGTGTCTCAGGTGTCTCAGGTGTGACCTTGTGTTTGTGCTAAGCTAACAGTCTCAGGTGTCTCAGGTGTGTCTCAGGTGTGACCTTGTGTTTGTGCTAAGCTAACAGTCTCAGGTGTCTCAGGTGTGTCCCCAGGTGTTACCTTGTCCTTGGAGTTGAGCACCACGGCCTGTGTGTGCGGGACCCTCACCACGTGGTGGTCGAAGGCGGCGGTGGGCAGCCAGACTCTGGCGGGCAGCTTGTGGTTCAGCAACGAGAGCTCTGAGACCAGGCGCTGGGTCTTCTGCTCCTTGGTGGGAAGGGTCGCCAGCCGCTTCCCGATGCCCATCAGGGACTTAATGAACTCCCTCTGGGGGGCCAGGCGCACCGGCTGGGGGGGGACAGGTGAGGTGAAGGGGTCAGGAACAGATTTTATGCAGTCATTTATGCTATGACCAGTTGCATTCTGGGAGAACGTCCTAAGGTTAGGGCTGCAGAGTTGAAAATGGCCATGGTGATATTGTTGTGTCGAAGGATCATAACATCATTTATGATCATATTATCACAGATAAGCATGAATTATGTCTTTTACTCGGATAGTTTTTTACTCTGTTCAATTGTTTGTTTTAGTCTTGTATGTGTGTAACAGACGTATGTGAAGGACTGCTGTTCCACGGGGGGGAAGAGATTTGGTTAAAGGACTGGGGTGTATGGTTTAATGGTGGGGGTCTTTAGGGAAGCCTGAGGTGGTTTATGGAGGGACCAGTCGGCTGCTTCCTTTCATGAACATAAAGTGTGACTGAACCTCTCTCTCCTCTGAGGAAGCTGCTCTGCTCCTGAACCTCTCTCTCCTCTGAGGAGGAAGCTGCTCTGCTCCTGAACCTCTCTCTCCTCTGAGGAGGAAGCTGCTCTGCTCCTGAACCCCTCTCTCCTCTGAGGAGGAAGCTGCTCTGCTCCTGAACCTCTCTCTCCTCTGAGGAGGAAGCTGCTCTGCTCCTGAACCTCTCTCTCCTCTGAGGAGGAGGCTGCTCTGCTCCTGAACCTCTCTCTCCTCTGAGGAGGAGGCTGCTCTGCTCCTGAACCTCTCTCTCCTCTGAGGAGGAAGCTGCTCTGCTCCTGAACCCCTCTCTCCTCTGAGGAGGAAGCTGCTCTGCTCCTGAACCTCTCTCTCCTCTGAGGAGGAAGCTGCTCTGCTCCTGAACCTCTCTCTCCTCTGAGGAGGAAGCTGCTCTGCTCCTGAACCTCTCTCTCCTCTGAGGAGGAACCTGCTCTGCTCCTGAACCCCTCTCTCCTCTGAGGAGGAAGCTGCTCTGCTCCTGAACCTCTCTCTCCTCTGAGGAAGCTGCTCTGCTCCTGAACCTCTCTCTCCTCTGAGGAGGAAGCTGCTCTGCTCCTGAACCCCTCTCTCCTCTGAGGAAGCTGCTCTGCTCCTGACCCCTCTCTCCTCTGAGAGGAAGCTGCTCTGCTCCTGAACCTCTCTCTCCTCTGAGGAGGAAGCTGCTCTGCTCCTGAACCTCTCTCTCCTCTGAGGAGGAAGCTGCTCTGCTCCTGAACCCCTCTCTCCTCTGAGGAGGAAGCTGCTCTGCTCCTGAACCTCTCTCTCCTCTGAGGAAGCTGCTCTGCTCCTGAACCTCTCTCTCCTCTGAGGAAGCTGTTCTGCTTCTGAACCTCTCTCTCCTCTGAGGAGGAAGCTGCTCTGCTCCTGAACCCCTCTCTCCTCTGAGGAGGAAGCTGCTCTGCTCCTGAACCTCTCTCTCCTCTGAGGAGGAAGCTGCTCTGCTCCTGAACCTCTCTCTCCTCTGAGGAGGAAGCTGCTCTGCTCCTGAACCTCTCTCTCCTCTGAGGAAGCTGCTCTGCTTCTGAACCTCTCTCTCCTTGAGGAGGAAGCTGCTCTGCTCCTGACCTCTCTCTCCTCTGAGGAGCTGCTCTGCTCCTGAACCTCTCTCTCCTCTGAGGAGGAAGCTGCTCTGCTCCTGAACCTCTCTCTCCTCTGAGGAGGAAGCTGCTCTGCTCCTGAACCTCTCTCTCCTCTGAGGATGAAGGTGCTCTGCTCCTGAACCTCTCTCTCCTCTGAGAGGAAGCTGCTCTGCTCCTGAACTCTCTCTCCTCTGAGGAGGAGGCTGCTCTGCTCCTGAACCTCTCTCTCCTCGAGGAAGCTGCTCTGCTCCTGAACCCTCTCTCCTCTGAGAGGAAGCTGCTCTGCTCCTGAACCTCTCTCTCCTCTGAGAGGAAGCTGCTCTGCTCCTGACCTCTCTCTCCTCTGAGGAGGAAGGTGCTCTGCTCCTGAACCTCTCTCTCCTCTGAGGAGGAAGCTGCTCTGCTCCTGAACCTCTCTCTCCTCTGAGGAGGAAGCTGCTCTGCTCCTGAACCTCTCTCTCCTCTGAGGAGGAAGCTGCTCTGCTCCAGGAGACAGGAAGACAGTTGGACAGGTGGACAGGAGGAAAGGTGGACAGAAGGACAGGTGGACAGGTAGACAGTTGGACAGGAAGACAGTTGGACAGGTAGACAGTTGGACAGGAGGAAAGGGACAGGTAGACAGTTGGACAGGTGGACAGTTGGACAGGTGACAGTTGGACAGGAGGAAAGGTGGACAGAGGACAGGTGGACAGGAGGACAGGTGGACAGGAGAACAGGTGGACAGGTGGACAGGAGGACAGGTGGACAGTTGGACAGGTGGACAGTTGGACAGGTGGACAGGAGGAAAGGTGGACAGGTGGACAGGAGGAAAGGTGGACAGGAGGACAGCTGGACAGTTGGACAGGAGGAAGGTGGACAGGAGGACAGGTGGACAGTGGACAGGAGGACAGGTGGACAGTTGGACAGGTGGACAGAGGAAAGGTGGACAGGTGGACAGGAGGAAAGGTGGACAGGAGGACAGTTGGACAGGAGGACAGGTGGACAGGAGGACAGGTGGACAGGAGGAAAGGTGGACAGTTGGACAGGAGGACAGTTGGACAGGAGGAAAGGTGGACAGGAGGAAAGGTGGACAGGAGGACAGGTGGACAGGAGAACAGGTGGACAGGTGGACAGGAGGACAGGTGGACAGGTGGACAGGAGGAAAGGTGGACAGGAGGACAGGTGGACAGGAGAACAGGTGGACAGGAGGACAGGTGGACAGGTGGACAGGAGAACAGGTGGACAGGTGGACAGGAGGACAGGTGGACAGGTGGACAGGAGGAAAGGTGGACAGGAGGACAGGTGGACAGGAGAACAGGTGGACAGGTGGACAGGTGGACAGGAGGACAGGTGGACAGGTGAGTCAAGATATCACACCTCAGACCTTTAGAGCGATTGCAGCAGATCACGGGTTGGATTAAGATTAAGTTGTGAATTTCTGGAACTGATTACCTCTATCTTTTCAAACTAAAAGGAAAGACATGTTTCTGCCTTTCTTCATTGTTTGTATTGAAGTATAAGGTTAGGGTTATCAGAGTACAGAAGGAGATCCCAACCAGCTGCAGGTTAGGGTTAGGCTCATCAGAGTACAGAAGGAGATCCCAACCAGCTGCAGGTTAGGGTTAGAGTTATCAGAGTACAGAAGGAGATCCCAACCAGCTGCAGGTTAGGGTTAGAGTTATCAGAGTACAGAAGGAGATCCCAACCAGCTGCAGGTTAGGGTTAGGCTCATCAGAGTACAGCAGGAGATCCCAACCAGCTGCAGGTTAGGGTTAGAGTTATCAGAGTACAGAAGGAGATCCCAACCAGCTGCAGGTTAGGGTTAGAGTTATCAGAGTACAGAAGGAGATCCCAACCAGCTGCAGGTTAGGGTTAGGCTCATCAGAGTACAGCAGGAGATCCCAACCAGCTGCAGATTTAAGAGTATTTATTATAAATAGTGGAGGTCCTAATGCTGATCCCTGTGGAACCCCCATGTGATCAGCTGCTGGTCATATCACTGAATAATATCTAGTTAGATTAAAACAATACATGATGGGTTAGGACTTGAAATAAGAGTTATTGGGAAGGTAAATGCTATATTATATTGAAATGATAACTAGTGTAAACTGATATTCTGTATGTGCACAGAGAGCAGCTGTAGACAGACATGAAGGAAGGAATTATATCAGGCATCCTCAAAGTCCGGACTCCGGTCCGGATCCAGACTGAACCACCACTGTCTCTGGACTCTGAGCAAATTATACTTTTCATATGTATAATCTGTATTATCTGTATTATCTGTATTATCTGTATTATCTGCGAGACACAACGCCTGCCACAACGCCTGCCACAACGCAACGAGTCAAAATTATCCGCTATGTCTGCAAACAGCGCTCTGGCGACACACACACACACTGTTCCACTGTGTGTGTGTGTCTGTCAACGCTTTGGTCCAATCACATTCAGCAGCCCGTCAGCGTTTTTTTCCCCCACCAACAGTCTGCGAATCAGAGGCACAGGAGGGCGGGTCTTCGCGGAATGAAAATGCGTGTGTCGTCTCTTTCAACCTGTCTGAGTCAGCGCGGGAGCTTAAAAAATAAATAAAGTCAGAGCGAGAGTTGACAGCGCATCTAGTTGCATGTAGCTAGGAGTTTCAGCTGTAGCCTAGTGTAGCTAGGAGTTTCAGCTGTAGCCTAGTGTAGCTAGGAGTTTCAGCTGTAGCCTAGTGTAGCTAGGAGTTTCAGCTGTAGCCTAGTGTAGCTAGGAGTTTCAGCTGTAGCCTAGTGTAGCTAGGAGTTTCAGCTGTAGCCTAGTGTAGCTAGGAGTTTCAGCTGTAGCCTAGTGTAGCTAGGAGTTTCAGCTGTAGCCTAGTGTAGCTAGGAGTTTCAGCTGTAGCCTAGTGTAGCTAGGAGTTTCAGCTGTAGCCTAGTGTAGCTAGGAGTTTCAGCTGTAGCCTAGTGTAGCTAGGAGTTTCAGCTGTAGCCTAGTGTAGCTAGGAGTTTCAGCTGTAGCCTAGTGTAGCTAGGGGTTTCAGCTGTAGCCTAGTGTAGCTAGGAGTTTCAGCTGTAGCCTAGTGTAGCTAGGAGTTTCAGCTGTAGCCTAGTGTAGCTAGGAGTTTCAGCTGTAGCCTAGTGTAGCTAGGAGTTTCAGCTGTAGCCTAGTGTAGCTAGGAGTTTCAGCTGTAGCCTAGTGTAGCTAGGGGTTTCAGCTGTAGCCTAGTGTAGCTAGGAGTTTCAGCTGTAGCCTAGTGTAGCTAGGGGTTTCAGCTGTAGCCTAGTGTAGATAGGAGTTTCAGCTGTAGCCTAGTGTAGCTAGGAGTTTCAGCTGTAGCCTAGTGTAGCTAGGAGTTTCAGCTGTAGCTAGTAGTTTCAGCTGTAGCCTAGTGTAGCTAGTAAGCCTAGCTAGTAAAGCTAGAAAAATGGCATGTTCAAAGATGACCAATAAAAGAAAAGTCGACAGTGAAAACCGGCAATTCAAAGATGAGTGGACTGCAAAATATGCGTTCATCCTCCCTCCAGCGAGCACCAAACCAATGTGCCTAATATGCCAAGAAACGGTAGCTCTTGTGAAGAGTGGCAATTTGAAACGGCACTATGAAACGAAACATAATTATTTTGAGGCGACCTTTCCTCAAAATTCAGCGGTAAGAACCACAAAAATAAATGGGATGAAATCCTCATATCAAGCTGCAAGCAGGATCCTTGTAACATCTATGTCACAACGAGAAAAGGCAACTGAGTCCTCACTCAGAGTGGCATGGGTGTTGGCTAAACACAAGAAGCCATTCTCTGATGCAGAAATAATTAAAGAATGCATGACTGAAGTGATGGAGACCATGTTTGAAGGCAAACAAAAAGAGGAAATAACAGCTAAAATTAAGCAAATCCCCCTCTCAGATTCCACAGCAACCAGAAGAACGGAAATACTGGCTGGTGATTTGATTAATCAGCTTTGTGATGGAATCAAAAATGCACAGTGCATTTCCTTAGCTGTGGATGAGTCCACTGACACCACTGACAATGCTCAGTTGCTGGTGTTTGTGAGATTTTATGATGAGGCAAAGGGGGAGTTTGTTGAAGATGTGTTGGGCCTGACAGACCTCAGTGGACACACAAGGGGGAAGACATTTATAAAGCAGTAATGGGAATGCTGAATGAAAGAGGGATAGATCTAAAGAAAGTGGTGTCAATTGCTACTGATGGAGCTCCAGCCATGATGGGGAGAGAGAGAGGACTGGTTCAGCGCCTGAAAGATCACCACCCTGACCTGATCTCATACCACTGCATAATCCACCAGTCTGTCCTTTGTGCAAGTCTTGGAGAAGTGTACTCTGAAATCATGGCAACAGTGATGAGACTCATAAACTTTTTGAGAGCATCATCTTCACTGCAGCATCGCTTGCTGCGAACATTCCTGACAGAGGTCAATGCAACTTTTGATGATTTGCTCCTGCACAACAACATCAGATGGCTGAGCAAAGGCAAGGTCCTGGAGCGTTTTTGGTCCATTAGGAAAGAGCTGCAAGTGTTTCTGTCAGAGCAAAAGAGTGCAAAAGCAAAACAGTTCATGGAATTCATGCAAAATGAAGAGAAGATGGAAGCTGTTGCATTTTTGGCTGATATAACATCTCATCTCAATGACCTAAATCTCAAGCTACAGGGCAAGAACAACACAGTGTGTGAGCTGATGTCAGCAGTGCGTGCTTTCCAGAGGAAACTGGAGGTTTTCAAAAGTGACCTACAGGTAAGCCTTTTTAATATTTTCTACCACACACATTTCCTGGATTCCAATGAACACCTTTTTGATACTTTATCATACCCTTTTAAGCAGTGCTCCTTATATTTTTCTTATTTATTTTCCCTCCTACAGGAGGGACTGCTCCACTTCCCCAAACTTTTGGAACAGACCAAAGGAGACAATCGTCCTCAGAATCATGTTGGATTCCTGGAGAAGCTGATTGAAAACTTCAAGACTCGCTTTGATGACTTCAGATTAGGAAAACAAGTCCTACTGTACATTGAAAACCCATTTCTGGTCAGAAATGTCAGAGAGTTCTCTGCAGAAGCACAACAAATCTTCCCATGGGCCAGTGCTGCTTCTCTGCAAAGTGAGTTGATTGACCTCCAGGAAAACCTTGCACTGAAAGAGGCTGACTGTGACACTCCCACCTTCTGGACAAAGATGGTCACTGCAGCTAATTTCCCTCTCCTGCATAAGATGGCACTTCACATTCTCACAATGTTTGGCTCAACCTACAGGTGTGAGTCTGCATTCTCAACAATGAACATGGTGAAGAACAAGTACCGCAGCCGACTCACCAATGAACACTTGCATCAGTGTGTCCGCCTGGCCATCACGCCTTTTGTGCCAAAGTTCAAAGTCTTGGCAACAGACCAAAGGTGCCACTTCTCTCATTAAGCAACAGTGTTTGACACAATGTACAATAGTTCTGGACTTATTTCGACTTTGATTCTTGGGATGGTTTGATTCACTTAGACTGTTTTTGCAACCTCGTGTTAAGAATCTTGTTACAATTGTTTAAAAGTTTGAATGACCGTATTAAACGGACCTTTGTCTTATTGAACATTTTCTTTGTGGACCTTTAAGATTTGTATTTGAGTACCCTGAATTAGATTAACGTTCGATGATAATAAAGAATCAGTGAGAGGTCACATGGCCCCGGAGCAGCCTCCTGATTGGTTCTCCCCAACACACACCACACATCTGATTGGATGAGACAGAAACAGAATCAAGGTCCAGAGAAACACCCTGAACCAGAACCCAGAGCCTCCAGCACCTTGTTACCCACAATGCACCCTGAGGAGGACTTACGGGCCGCTTGACAAACTCCAGACTTTCGGAGCTGGAGCTGCTGTCCTGAGGGCAGAGGTCAGAGGTCACGGCTCTTCACACACTGTGTTTGTAGTGTGTGATGTCACTCTGCAGCATCACACACACACACACACACACACACACACACACACACACACACACACACACACACACACACACACACACACACACACACACACACACACACACACACACACACACACACACACACACACACACACACACACACACACACACACACACACACACACACACACACTATTTACATGTACATAGACTTAATGCACTATTTTGTATTTTATTATACATGCATTGTTGGATGAGCTCAGGTCAGAAGAACGTCATTGCCATTTCTCCACTGTAGCTGCTGAGCAGATGATGATAAAACCTTAAGAGTCTTTGAACACACAGTCTCTCACCACACCCCCCCCCCTCACCTCGTCCTGGCTCTCCACCCGGGGGTTGCTGCTCGTCCTCTTCAGGTTGCTGCTCAGGCTGATGCTCACCGTGGCGTCGGACTTGGAGCGTTGGTGCGTCCGTTTGGAGGGCGAGAGGCTGTGTTCAGGTGGGGTCAGGGGGCCTGGGGGGGGGGTCAGGGGGCAGAAGGGGGTCAGCGTCAGGGGGTCTCTGCGCCCCGGGTCCCTGCTGGCTTCAGCTCGTCAGACAGGATGATCTTCCTCAGCTTGGTGCCTCTGGAGTGTCTCTGAGTGGAGATGTGCATATCTGAAGAATACGCTCCTAACAGCCAGGCACACTGAAGACTGAACCAGATGCTCTGTCTGCAGCGGTGTACCTGAACACACCACAGAGAGGGGGAGGGGTTACACAGTGCACCTGAACACACCACAGAGAGGGGGAGGGGTTACACAGTGAAGACTGAACCAGATGCTCTGTCTGCAGTGGTGTACTTGAACACACCAGAGAGGGGGAGGGGTTACACAGTGCACCTGAACACACCACAGAGAGGGGGAGGGGTTACACAGTGTAGCTGAACACACCACAGAGAGGGGGAGGGGTTACACACTGCACCTGAACACACCACAGAGAGGAGGAGGGGTTACACACTGAACCTGAACACACCACAGAGAGGAGGAGGGGTTTCACAGTGAAGACTAAACCAGATGCTCTGTCTGCAGCGGTGTACCTGAACACACCACAGAGGAGGGGGTTACACACTGCACCTGAACACACCACAGAGAGGAGGAGGGGTTACACACTGGACCTGAACACACCACAGAGAGGAGGAGGAGGAGGGGTTACACAGTGAAGACTAAACCAGATGCTCTGTCTGCAGCGGTGTACCTGAACACACCACAGAGGAGGGGTTACACACTGCACCTGAACACACCACAGAGAGGAGGAGGGGTTACACACTGAACCTGAACACACCACAGAGAGGAGGAGGAGGGGTTACACACTGAAGACTGAACCAGATACTCTGTCTGCAGCGGTGTACCTGAACATACCACACAGAGGTTACATACTGCACCTGAACACACCACACAGAGATGCTGGATTTAGAAACAGAGGATGCTAACAGGTGTGTAAATGCTGCGTTCAGGGCCCCTCACCACGTAGGGTTTGAAGAGGTTTTAACGTTGACTATAAAGTACTTCTTATCTTATCTTAACAGGTGAGTGAATGCTGCGTTCAGGGCCCTCACTCACCACGTAGGGCTTGATGGCGTCGCCCACGTCCTCGTCCATGTGGATGTACATGTTGAGCAGCTGCGGCAGGTAGAAGTCCACCTGGTCGTGGCTGAAGCTGAACAGCCGGTTCCCGATGTAGGCCTGCACCCCCGGCTCCTTGGAGCTGTGCAGGTAGGAGATCGCCATGGAGACGTCAAACAGCTTGGACTCGAACAGGCGGAGCAGCCACGACTGTTTGGACGGGTTGGAACGCTGCCGGAGGCGGAGACTCTTCACCGAGCCGGGGGGCGGGGCCTCAGGAGGGGGCGGGGCAGATACATGTGGCGGGGCCTCAGAGGCAGGGGGCGGGGCCTCGGGGTCATCCACCTGCAGCGTGGGGGGGGTGGGGCATTGCTGAGGCTCCTCCCGATGTTGAGGCTCCTCCCCCTGGTTCAGCTTCATTAGTTGAGGCTCCTCCCCCTGGGTCAGTTTAATCGATTGAGGCTCCTCCCCCTGGGTCCGTTTCGTCGATTGAGGCTCCTCCCCCTGGTTCAGCTTCATTAGTTGAGGCCCCTCCCCCTGGTTCGGCTTCATATGTTGAGGCCCCTCCCCCCACTGAGGCCCCTCCCCCTGGTTCAGATTAATCTGCGGAGGCTCCTCCCCCTGAGTCAGTTTCATCAATTGAGGCTCCTCCCCCTGGGTCAGTTTAATCGATTGAGGCTCTTCCCCCTGGGTCAGTTTAATCGATTGAGGCTCCTCCCCCTGGGTCAGTTTAATAGATTGAGGCTCCTCCCCCTGGGTCAATTTCATCGATTGAGGCTCCTGCCCCTGGATCAGTTTCATCGATTGAGGCTCCTCCCCCTGGGTCAGTTTCATCGATTGAGGCTCCTCCCCCTGGGTCAGTTTCATTAGTTGAGGCTCCTCCCCCTGGTCCAGCTTCATTAGTTGAGGCTCCTCCCCCTGCCGAGGCTCCTCCCCCTGGTCCCGCTTCATTCGTTGAGGCTCCTCTCCCTGCTGAGGCTCCTCCCCCCGCTGAGGCCCCTCCCCCTGGTCCAGCTTCATTCGTTGAGGCTCCTCCCCCTGGTTCAGCTTCAGCTGCTGCAGCACTTCTCGACACGCCCTCTGTGCGACTTCAGCATCGATCAGCATCACACCCAGGGGGGGGGTCGCTGAGGGAGGGGGCTCCGGCTCTGAGTCCTCCATCAGGACTGCTCCTCCACTGGAACACACACACACACACACACACACACACACACACACACACACACACACACACACACACACACACACACACACACACACACACACACACACACACACACACACACACACACACACACACACACACACACACACACACACACACACACACACACTGTTGGTTATTTTGAATTTAAAAGTCCAATGCACGTTTATAAAATAATGAATAAAGATGTGTGTTATTCTGTCTGACCTGAAACACACAGAGCAGCAAGAACAAGAGTGTGTGAGTGACTGTGTGTGTGTGACTGTGTGTGTGACTGTGTGTCTGTTTGTGTGACTGTGTGTGTGTGACTGTGTGTATATGAGTGTGTGACTGTGTGAGTGACTGTGTATGTGTGACTGTGTGTGACTGTGTGTGTGTGTGTTAGTGTGTGTGTGACTTTGTGTGTGACTGTGTGAGTGACTGTGTGTGACTGTGAGTGTGTGAGTGACTGTGTGTGTGACTGTGAGTGACTGTGTGTGACTGTGAGTGTGTGAGTGACTGTGTGTGTGACTGTGTGAGTGACTGTGTGTGTGACTGTGTGTGACTGTGACTGTGTGAGTGACTGTGTGAGTGACTGTGTGTGACTGTGACTGTGTGAGTGACTGTGTGTGTGACTGTGTGAGTGACTGTGTGTGACTGAGTGTGTGAGTGACTGTGTGTGACTGTGACTGTGTGAGTGACTGTGTGTGACTGAGTGTGTGAGTGACTGTGTGTGACTGTGTGTGTGACTGTGTGTGACTGAGTGTGTGAGTGACTGTGTGTGTGTGAGTGACTGTGTGTGACTGTGACTGTGTGAGTGAATGTGTGTGACTGAGTGTGTGAGTGACTGTGTGAGTGACTGTGTGTGACTGTGAGTGTGTGAGTGACTGTGTGTGTGACTGTGTGAGTGACTGTGTGAGTGACTGACTGTGAGTGTGTGAGTGACTGTGTGAGTGACTGACTGTGTGAGTGACTGTGTGTGACTGACTGTGAGTGTGTGAGTGAGTGTGTGAGTGACTGTGTGAGTGACTGTGTGAGTGTGTGTTTGACTGTGTGTGACTGACTGTGTTTGTGTGACTGTGTGTGACTGAGTGTGTGAGTGACTGTGTGTGACTGAGTGTGTGTTTGAGTGACTGTGTGTGTGTGAGTGACTGTGTGTGACTGTGACTGTGTGAGTGACTGTGTGAGTGACTGTGTGAGTGACTGTGTGACTGAGTGTGACTGTGTGAGTGACTGTGTGAGTGACTGTGTGTGTGACTGTGTGAGTGACTGTGTGACTGTGAGTGTGACTGTGTGAGTGACTGTGTGAGTGACTGTGTGTGTGACTGTGTGAGTGACTGTGTGAGTGACTGACTGTGTGAGTGACTGTGTGAGTGACTGTGTGTTTGACTGTGTGTGTGACTGTGTGAGTGACTGTGTGAGTGACTGTGTTTGTGTGACTGTGTGAGTGACTGTGTTTGTGTGACTGTGTGTGACTGTGTGTCTGTGTGTGAGTGACTGTGTGAGTGACTGTGTGAGTGACTGTGTGAGTGACTGACTGTGTGTGTGACTGTGTGAGTGACTGTGTGTGTGACTGACTGTGAGTGTGTGAGTGACTGTGTGTGTGACTGTGTGAGTGACTGTGTGAGTGACTGACTGTGTGTGTGACTGTGTGAGTGACTGACTGTGTGAGTGACTGTGTGACTGACTGTGTGTGTGACTGACTGTGAGTGTGTGAGTGACTGTGTGTGTGACTGTGTGAGTGACTGTGTGAGTGACTGACTGTGTGTGTGACTGTGTGAGTGACTGTGAGTGACTGACTGTGTGAGTGACTGTGTGACTGACTGTGAGTGTGTGAGTGACTGTGTGAGTGTCTGTGTGACTGTGTGTGACTGACTGTGTTTGTGTGACTGTGTGTGACTGTGACTGTGACTGTGTGAGTGACTGTGTGTGACTGAGTGTGTGAGTGACTGTGTGTGTGTGAGTGACTGTGTGTGACTGTGACTGTGTGAGTGACTGTGTGTGACTGAGTGTGTGAGTGACTGTGTGTGACTGAGTGTGTGTGTGAGTGACTGTGTGTGTGTGTGAGTGACTGTGTGTGACTGTGACTGTGTGAGTGACTGTGTGTGACTGTGACTGTGTGAGTGACTGTGTGTGTGACTGACTGTGTGAGTGACTGTGTGAGTGACTGACTGTGTGTGTGACTGTGTGTGACTGTGTGAGTGACTGTGTGAGTGACTGTGTGAGTGACTGTGTTTGTGTGACTGTGTGAGTGACTGTGTTTGTGTGACTGTGTGTGACTGTGTCTGTGTGTGAGTGACTGTGTGTGTGACTGGGTGAGTGACTGTGTGTGTGACTGTGTGAGTGACTGTGTGAGTGACTGTGTGTGTGACTGTGTGAGTGACTGTGTGTGTGACTGTGTGACTGTGAGTGACTGTGTGAGTGACTGTGTGACTGTGTGTGTGACTGTGTGAGTGACTGTGTGACTGTGTGAGTGACTGTGTGAGTGACTGTGTGTGTCACTGTGTGAGTGACTGTGTGAGTGACTGTGTGTGTGACTGTGTGAGTGACTGTGTGTGTGACTGTGTGAGTGACTGTGTGTGTGACTGTGTGAGTGACTGTGTGACTGTGTGTGTGACTGTGTGTGTGACTGTGTGAGTGACTGTGTGTGTGACTGTGTGAGTGACTGTGTGACTGTGTGAGTGACTGTGTGAGTGACTGACTGTGTGAGTGACTGACTGTGTGAGTGACTGACTGTGTGAGTGACTGTGTGAGTGACTGTGTGAGTGACTGTGTGACTGTGTGAGTGACTGTGTGTGTGACTGTGTGAGTGACTGACTGTGTGAGTGACTGACTGTGTGAGTGACTGACTGTGTGTGTGACTGACTGTGTGTGTGACTGTGTGAGTGACTGTGTGAGTGACTGTGTGACTGTGTGAGTAACTGTGTGTGTGACTGTGTGAGTGACTGACTGTGTGAGTGACTGACTGTGTGAGTGACTGTGTGAGTGACTGTGTGAGTGACTGTGTTTGTGTGACTGTGTGTCTGTGTGTGACTGTGTGAGTGACTGTGTTTGTGTGACTGTGTGTCTGTGTGTGACTGTGTGAGTGACTGTGTTTGTGTGACTGTGTGTCTGTGTGTGACTGTGTGAGTGACTGTGTGAGTGACTGTGTGACTGTGTGAGTGACTGTGTTAGTGACTGTGTTTGTGTGACTGTGTGTCTGTGTGTGACTGTGTGAGTGACTGTGTGTGTGACTGTGTGAGTGACTGTGTGTGTGACTGTGTGACTGTGTGTGTGACTGTGTGTGTGAGACTGTGTGTGACTGTGTGACTGTGTGTGTGACTGTGTGTGTGACTGTGTGTGTGAGACTGTGTGTGACTGTGTGACTGTGTGAGTGACTGTGTGAGTGACTGTGTGAGTGACTGTGTGTGTGACTGTGTGAGTGACTGTGTGTGTGTGACTGTGTGTGTGACTGTGTGTGTGACTGTGTGTGTGTGACTGTGTGTGACTGTGTGTGTGACTGTGTGTGTGAGACTGTGTGTGTGTTTTTGTATACTTCCATTTGGTGTAAATACTTGTTATCCTAATATCACATTCTGAGCAGAATATGAATCAGACATAGTAGTTATATTTCTGCTTTTCTCTCTCATTGCCTCATGTTGTTGTTGTTGTTGTTTGTGTACAGCTGGTGATAACAACAGAGATAAAGCTAACACTTTTCCACAAGTAAACACAAGCAGACTTTATCTTTCTCTCCACACAGAGGCTGCTGTCTCTGACCTGAGAGAGGACGCTAACCTGAGAGAGGATGCTAACCTGAGAGAGGATGCTAACCTGAGAGAGGATGCTAACCTGAGAGAGGATGCTAACCTGAGAGAGGACGCTAACCTGAGAGAGGACGCTAACCTGAGAGAGGACGCTAACCTGAGAGAGGACGCTAACCTGAGAGAGGATGCTAACCTGAGAGAGGACGCTAACCTGAGAGAGGATGCTAACCTGAGAGAGGACGCTAACCTGAGAGAGGATGCTAACCTGAGAGAGGATGCTAACCTGAGAGAGGACGCTAACCTGAGTGAGGATGAGAGAGGACGCTAACCTGAGAGAGGATGCTAACCTGAGAGAGGACGCTAACCTGAGAGAGGATGAGAGAGGACGCTAACCTGAGAGAGGACGCTAACCTGAGAGAGGACGCTAACCTGAGAGAGGATGAGAGAGGACGCTAACCTGAGAGAGGATGAGAGAGGACGCTAACCTGAGAGAGGATGAGAGAGGACGCTAACCTGAGACGCTAACTTGAGAGAGGACGCTAACCTGATAGAGGACGCTAACCTGAGAGAGGATGAGAGAGGACGCTAACCTGAGAGAGGATGAGAGAGGACGCTAACCTGAGACGCTAACTTGAGAGAGGACGCTAACCTGAGAGAGGACGCTAACCTGAGAGAGGATGAGAGAGGACGCTAACCTGAGAGAGGACGCTAACCTGAGAGAGGATGCTAACCTGAGAGAGGACGCTAACCTGAGAGAGGACCCTAACCTGAGAGAGGACCCTAACCTGAGAGAGGACGCTAACCTGAGAGAGGACCCTAACCTGAGAGAGGACGCTAACCTGAGAGAGAACGCTAACCTGAGAGAGGATGAGAGAGGACGCTAACCTGAGAGAGGACGCTAACCTGAGAGAGGACGCTAACCTGAGAGAGGACGCTAACCTGAGAGAGGATGAGAGAGGACGCTAACCTGAGAGGATGCTAACCTGAGAGAGGACGCTAACCTGAGAGAGGACGCTAACCTGAGAGAGAGGATGCTAACCTGAGAGAGGATGCTAACCTGAGAGAGAGGATGCTAACCTGAGAGAGAGGATGCTAACCTGAGAGAGAGGATGCTAACCTGAGAGAGGACGCTAACCTGAGAGAGAGGATGCTAACCTGAGAGAGATGATGCTAACCTGAGAGAGGATGCTAACCTGAGAGAGATGATGCTAACCTGAGAGAGGACGCTAACCTGAGAGAGGACGCTAACCTGAGAGAGGACGCTAACCTGAGAGAGGACGCTAACCTGAGAGAGATGATGCTAACCTGAGAGAGGATGCTAACCTGAGAGAGGACGCTAACCTGAGAGAGGACGCTAACCTGAGAGAGGACGCTAACTTGAGAGAGGACGCTAACCTGAGAGAGGACGCTAACCTGAGAGAGGATGAGAGAGGACGCTAACCTGAGAGAGGATGAGAGAGGACGCTAACCTGAGACGCTAACTGAGAGAGGACGCTAACCTGAGAAGGACGCTAACCTGAGAGAGGACGCTAACCTGAGAGAGGATGAGAGAGGACGCTACCTGAGAGAGGACGCTAACTGAGAGGGATGCTAACTGAGAGGACCCTAACCTGAGAGAGGACCTAACCTGAGAGAGGACGCTAACCTGAGAGAGGATGAGAGAGGACGCTAACCTGAGAGAGGACGCTAACCTGAGAGAGGACGCTAACCTGAGAGAGGATGAGAGAGGACGCTAACCTGAGAGGATGCTAACCTGAGAGAGGACGCTAACCTGAGAGAGGACGCTAACCTGAGAGAGAGGATGCTAACCTGAGAGAGAGGATGCTAACCTGAGAGAGAGGATGCTAACCTGAGAGAGGACGCTAACCTGAGAGAGAGGATGCTAACCTGAGAGAGATGATGCTAACCTGAGAGAGGATGCTAACCTGAGAGAGGACGCTAACCTGAGAGAGATGATGCTAACCTGAGAGAGGACGCTAACCTGAGAGAGGATGCTAACCTGAGAGAGGACGCTAACCTGAGAGAGGACGCTAACCTGAGAGAGGACGCTAACCTGAGAGAGATGATGCTAACCTGAGAGAGGATGCTAACCTGAGAGAGGACGCTAACCTGAGAGAGGATGCTAACCTGAGAGAGGACGCTAACCTGAGAGAGGACGCTAACCTGAGAGAGAGGATGCCAACCTGAGAGGATGCTAACCTGAGAGGATGCTAACCTGAAGTAATGATGTAATCATATGAGAGCGATAATAAAGTAATGACTGTTTAAATCCATTGTTAGCAGTCAGCTGATGTTAGCATGTTAGCTCAGAGCTCCCACAGTAAATAAAGCTTTAATACAAAGCTAATCGGAAGTTAGCATTACCTCAGCCTCTCGGGTTAAAGTGATAAACAGACTGTTAGCTTAGCTTTGAGTTTGATAAACTAGTTAAACTACTTAATGCGCAGTTAGTTAACCAGCTAACTAAGCGTTAGCATCTGTTAGCTTAGAGGAGCTAACCCATCCACTCCGCACTGTTAGCATTAGCAGCTTAAAGCCAACTGTTGATGTCTTTAAAGCGGAATGCTAAGCTAACGTCAGCCCCCTCGCACAGGTGGTCTGCAGGTGAGGTCCAGGTGAGCCGGTCCTACCTGGAGACAGTTCCGCGGGTTCAAAAGGAACTTTTATTCCCAGTTAGTTCCCATTGATTCTGTCAACAACAGCTGCTGCTTCTTCTTCTGCGGCTGAGGAGGCTGCCGGTGTGTAGCGCCCCCCGTGGAGAGGAGAGGAACTGCAGCCCCCCCCGTGGAGAGGAGAGGAACTGCAGCCCCCCCGTGGAGAGGAGAGGAACTGCAGCCCCCCCGTGGAGAGGAGAGGAACTGCAGCCCCCCCGTGGAGAGGAGAGGAACCGCAGCCCCCCGTGGAGAGGAGAGGAACTGCAGCCCCCCCGTGGAGAGGAGAGGAACTCCTGTCCCCCTGTGAAGAGGAGAGGTGAGGAACCGCAGCCCCCCCCCCCCGTGGAGAGGAGAGGAACTGCAGCCCCCCGTGGAGAGGAGAGGAACTGCAGCCCCCTGTGGAGAGGAGAGGAACTGCAGCCCCCCTGTGGCGAGGAGCGGAACTGCAGCCCACTGTGGAGAGGAGAGGAATTGCATTCCCCCTGTGGAGAGGAACTGCAGGAGGCTGACCGGTGGTTCTGTTGTTTCTGTGGTTCTGTGGTTCTAAGGTTCCTGTTGTTCTGTGGTTCTAAGGTTCTGTTGTTCCTGTGGCTCTAAGGTTCCTGTGGTTCTAAGGTTCTGTTGTTCCTGTGGTTCTAAGGTTTCTGTTGTTCTGTGGTTCTAAGGTTCTGTTATTCCTGTGGTTCTAAGGTTCTGTTGTTCCTGTGGTTCTAAGGTTCTGTTGTTTATCTGGTTCTAAGGTTCTGTTGTTTATCTGGTTCTAAGGTTCTGTTGTTCCTGTGGTTCTAAGGTTCCTGTTCTGTGGTTCTAAGGTTCTGTTGTTCCCGTGGTTCTAAGGTTCCTGTTGTTCCTGTGGTTCTAAGGTTCTGTTGTTCCTGTGGTTCTGTGGTTCTAAGGTTCTGTTGTTTATCTGGTTCTAAGGTTCTGTTATTCCTGTGGTTCTAAGGTTCCTGTTGTTCTGTGGTTCTAAGGTTCTGTTGTTCCTGTGGTTCTAAGGTTCCTGTGGTTCTAAGGTTCTGTTGTTCCTGTGGTTCTAAGGTTCCTGTTGTTCTGTGGTTCTAAGGTTCTGTTGTTCCTGTGGTTCTGTGGTTCTAAGGTTCTGTTGTTTATCTGGTTCTAAGGTTCTGTTGTTTATCTGGTTCTAAGGTTCTGTGGTTCTAAGGTTCCTGTTGTTCTGTGGTTCTGTTGTTCCTGTGGTTCTAAGGTTCTGTTGTTCCTGTGGTTCTAAGGTTCCTGTTGTTCCTGTGGTTCTAAGGTTCTGTGGTTCTAAGGTTCTGTTGTTTATCTGGTTCTAAGATTCTGTTGTTTATCTGGTTCTAAGGTTCTGTTGTTCCTGTGGTTCTAAGGTTCTGTTGTTCCTGTGGTTCTAAGGTTCTGTTGTTCCTGTGGTTCTAAGGTTCTGTTGTTCCTGTGGTTCTAAGGTTCTGTTGTTCATGTGGTTCTAAGGTTCCTGTTGTTCTGTGGTTCTAAGGTTCTGTTGTTCCTGTGGTTCTAAGGTTCTGTTGTTTATCTGGTTCTAAGGTTCTGTTGTTTATCTGGTTCTAAGGTTCTGTTGTTCCTGTGGTTCTAAGGTTCCTGTTCTGTGGTTCTAAGGTTCTGTTGTTCCCGTGGTTCTAAGGTTCCTGTTGTTCCTGTGGTTCTAAGGTTCTGTTGTTCCTGTGGTTCTGTGGTTCTAAGGTTCTGTTGTTTATCTGGTTCTAAGGTTCTGTTATTCCTGTGGTTCTAAGGTTCTGTTGTTCTGTGGTTCTAAGGTTCTGTTGTTCCTGTGTTCTAAGGTTCCTGTGGTTCTAAGGTTCTGTTGTTCCTGTGGTTCTAAGGTTCCTGTTGTTCTGTGGTTCTAAGGTTCTGTTGTTCTGTGGTTCTGTGGTTCTAAGGTTCTGTTGTTATCTGGTTCTAAGGTTCTGTTGTTATCTGGTTCTAAGGTTCTGTGGTTCTAAGGTTCCTGTGTTCTGTGGTTCTGTTGTTCCTGTGGTTCTAAGGTTCTGTTGTTCCTGTGGTTCTAAGGTTCTGTTGTTCCTGTGGTTCTAAGGTTCTGTGGTTCTAAGGTTCTGTTGTTTATCTGGTTCTAAGATTCTGTTGTTTATCTGGTTCTAAGGTTCTGTTGTTCCTGTGGTTCTAAGGTTTCTGTTGTTCCTGTGGTTCTAAGGTTCTGTTGTTCCTGTGGTTCTAAGGTTCTGTTGTTCCTGTGGTTCTAAGGTTCTGTTGTTCATGTGGTTCTAAGGTTCCTGTTGTTCTGTGGTTCTAAGGTTCTGTTGTTCCTGTGGTTCTAAGGTTCTGTTTTTCCTGTGGTTCTGTGGTTATAAGGTTCTGTTGTTCTGTGGTTCTAAGGTTCTGTGGTTCTAAGGTTCCTGTTGTTCTGTGGTTCTAAGGTTCTGTTGTTCCTGTGGTTCTAAGGTTCTGTTGTTCCTGTGGTTCTAAGGTTCTGTTGTTCCTGTGGTTCTAAGGTTCTCTGGTCATTCGGTCCATGGAGACTTTAACATGTTTCAGGTGGATCGGTAATTTAAAGACGTACACACGGCGACAGGAAATGAAGCTTTGCCCCGACTCTCCTCTTCATGGGAAACAACAACATCACGCTCTGGTTCATACAACTCTCATGGTGGCGTCATGCTGACAGCTGATTGGTCCCATTGGATCACCTGATCACAGCAGGCAATCAATCACCTGATGAGAATATAAACTTATAGTCATTTATATATTTTAAGTTTTATGGAATGATATTCTTGCTGCACTTTTCCTTTGTATTCTATTTTAGAATACAAAAAGTTATTTTATTTATTATTTATTTTCACATTGAAATCACTTTCATGTCTGGATGTTTAAAAGTCCACGTTGGCTTTATCCGGTAAACTCTCTTTTTATATCTCACAGTTTAAAATCCTGCTCGGATGATTTGTTTACATCGTGCAGCTGTTTCTAAAAGTAAACACACACCTTTAAGTCTCACCTTTTATTTCTCCACAGCGCTTCATCTGTACTTTCACTAAGTGTGTGTCCTGAGAGCAGTCAGCTGATCTGAGAGCAGTCAGCTGATCTGAGAGCAGTCAGCTGATCTGAGAGCAGTCAGCTGATCTGAGAGCAGTTGTAATGATTGGATGAGAGGCAGTGAGTGTTAGTGATTGGATGAGAGGCAGTGAGTGTTAGTGATTGGATGAGAGGTGTGTTATTGATGAAGCTACTCTGTGTCATCCCTCTACAGCCAGATGTCTGAGGTGCAGTCCCCCCCGGGGTATCTCAGCTCGTGGGCCAGCGCCGGCCCGTCCGGTTCTTTACCGAAGTCCACCAGGAAGTCCTGGTTCAGGGAGAGACCCCCCACCTCCGAGTCCACATCCACCTGCATCATCACGGAGCCATGCCTGCACACATTAACACATTTACACTCACTATACACACATAACCTCCGGACAGACAGTACAACACGTTACACATCTCCTTCAAACCTCCGGATTTATTCAAGTTTCATCTGAACACAGTTTGATAACGTCATGATTTATCTGCCCAATACTGGTTTTTACTGATAGAGCCTGAACACATCATGATGTAACTTCAAGCAGCCTTTGTTAGCAGCTAACAGCTAACAGCTAACGGCTAACAGCTAAAGGCCGCTACACACCAACCTGAGACCAAAGAACGCATACCGAAGGCGTCCCGACTTTTACGTCCGCTACGTCGCCTGCGTCGGCTACGCCGCCCGCCTACGAACACACCGCAAAGACTTCAGTCGATGAGTGGCAATAACTGTCCTTACCAGCAGGCGGCGGTAGTGTGTATTCGTCATTCAAAGAGGCAACCGGAGGAAGACAGGACTGCGTGATAACAGAGAGAAGAAGAACAGACTGCGTGATAACAGAGAGAAGAAGAACAGCTGCGTGATAACGAGAGAGAAGAACAGACTGCGTGATAACAGAGAGAAGAAGAACAGACTGCGTGATAACAGAGAGAAGAAGAACAGACTGCGTGATAACAGAGAGAAGAAGAACAGGCTGCGTGATAACAGAGAGAAGAAGAACAGACTGCGTGATAACCGAGAGAAGAAGAACAGGCTGCGTGATAACCGAGAGAAGAAGAACAGGCTGCGTGATAACCGAGAGAAGAAGAACAGACTGCGTGATAACAGAGAGAAGAAGAACAGGCTGCGTGATAACAGAGAGAAGAAGAACAGACTGCGTGATAACCGAGAGAAGAAGAACAGACTGCGTGATAACCGAGAGAAGAAGAACAGACTGCGTGATATAAACAAACAACAAATAGCGTCTGGGTTCCATCTCCTCTGCAGCGAGGAGCTCACGGAGCTTTCCCGAACCTGTCGAGAGCTGGAGTTCAATGGAATCTCACATTTGCCTTCTTCATAGTTTGTTTGGGTCCCTCACTTCCGTTTCGCTTCTCATGCACTGATTCGCTAGCTGAACAGCCAATCAGAGGGACTTCTTTGGCCGACTTTCTTTGGCCAACTGTCGGCCGATTCAACACGTTGAATCATGTTGAATCGGCCGCGGGAGGTGTGAAAATGTGCCGTAAAGGGACGACGGTGCGGGACACACCAACCTGAGTAGGGCGCCGCGAATGCCCGACTGCCTCTGACTTCCAAAATCGGATAGGTGGATAGCGGCCTTTAACAGCATCTCTGTCAGCGACGTGCAGGCAGGGGAGGCAGAGCCTCACCTCTCATACTCCAATGTAACGGAAAAAAAACTAAAGAAAAACTAAATAATAAAATGTCTCCACTGATCTGTGTTGTAAATGGGATTTCTGTATGATTCCAATCGCTTTGGATCTTCAAAATCGGATAATTTGCCGAGCTCCGCTACAACTACATGGGAGCAATGAGCAGTGAGGCAGGGACGAGCTCTGCCTCACGGAACCCCACAGGAACTGGCTGGAGCGCGGGCCCTAAGCGCATGCCTGTTACCATCTCACTGTAGCTGTAATGTAATGTTTGTAGATCCCTGTATTACATGTGTCCTCGCCATCCATAGTCTCTAAAGAACTTATTTCACATATGATATTTAGGCTCGCTGGTCTCATCGTACAACGGCACTGAAAAAGCACCAGGGGAGGCAGCCATAACCTCTGCCGCACTGCAGGGGGCGCACGTGAGCCCACAGGTTCTTGCTGCTACTGTTATTCTACGCAGAGACGGTAGACGCAAACAACAAGCTAGACTTTTGAAACTAGAGGAAGATAAGGAGGACTTTTACAACAAAGTAGTAGAGATTGTTGTCCAGAAGGATAGCATGGACTTCATCCTCAAGTCAAGGTAAGACCACCATTGTAATGAAAATGGGATCTTACTAAGAGAGAACCATCCAATATTTAGATTGTGGGTATCCTTTTGTTGAACGGTCGGTTTCAAATGAATCGAAGCATCAGACTAAAAAAGCTTTTGAAAATAACAGAATATTTCGATTAAGGTCAAAATATAGTATTTGTAAATCTGACTCTGAAAGAGTCAGGGCCTCACAGCCATGAACCTCACCGCACGTCACTGCTCTGTGCATGCTTTTTAAAATGTGTGTCAGTACTACAGTATTCAGCAGTATACAGCAGTACTACAGTAGTACTAAAGTAGTACTTCAGTAGTACTCACTGGGTCATGTCGGGGTAGAACTGCTTGTATATAGTAGTACTACAGCAGTATACAGCAGTAGTATTCAGCAGTACACAGTAGTATTCAGCAGTACAGAGTAGTACACAGTAGTATACAGTAGTATTCAGTAGTATACAGTAGTATTCAGCAGTATACAGTAGTATTCAGCAGTATACAGTAGTATACAGCAGTATTCAGCAGTGTAGTAGTATTCAGCAGTATACAGTAGTATTCAGCAGTATACAGTAGTATTCAGTAGTACACAGTAGTATTCAGTAGTATTCAGTAGTATTCAGTAGTATACAGCAGTATTCAGCAGTAGTATACAGTAGTATACAGTAGTATTCAGTAGTATACAGTAGTATTAGTCAGTAGTATTAGTCAGTAGTATTCAGTAGTATACAGCAGTATTCAGCAGTAGTATACAGTAGTATACAGTAGTATTCAGTAGTATTCAGTAGTATACAGTAGTACACAGCAGTATACAGTACTCACTGGGTCATGTCGGGGTAGAACTGCTTGTCCCAGCCACTGAACAGAGACGTGGTGACATACAGCCTCCTCCCGTCCAGACTGAGCTGAAGCATCTGCGGCCCCCCGGGGACCCTGCGGCCCTGCAGGAAGCGGGGGGGGGGCTGGGGCTCCGGGTCCTCCAGGACTCTTATTGGTCCGTCACTGACGATGCTCCCGCCCAGAAACACCTGCAACAGACAGACGGGTCAGCAGCCTGTCTCACTCTCCGGGCGTTCACCTGTGCAGGTTTCAAGTCTCTCTCATCATGAGCTCAGCAGCTTCAGAGGAGATATGGAGATGAGAAACTGAAGTCCTCCTCCAACAGAGCAACATGAATATATATAGGACATAAAACACATCAAACAGATGAGAATGTTTTGAGATGTGCAGGTTCATACTAATAGAATAGAGATAGTGCAAGAAGAGTCTATAAGTAAATGGAATATGATATATAGATAAATAATTAGCAAGATGCAATCAGATGAATGTTTATGGATGTTCTTCAGAGTTCAGGTGTTTAACAGTCTTATAGACAGTGGGATAAGGCGTCTGTCGCTCTTTCATCCAGCTGAGGTTTAGCCACGCCCACAGGTGCAGGCGCTCCATAGCGTCCCTCTGGACACAAGCTCAGTTTGAGGGAATGTAGACCAAAGTAGACGTGTTGTTGTTAATGTGTTTCTCTTTATGACGCTGATGCAGAGGTGGGCGTGACTACCATGAGGTGGTCCTCCTATGGGACAGCTACGCACAGCAAACAGGACGTTTGACGTCCGTACTGATCTAATAACACAGTTTTGTTCTGGAATCTCAACAGAAAAGGTTTGGCCAGATGAAAACATTTCTAATGGTTAGGAAATCAAAACCATTCACAGTGAAGAATTAGATATGAATGATTAATGCCATAAATGATTGCATACATTTAGTTTCTTATGTTCTCCAGTGTGATAGCTAACTGAAGCTAAATCCACTTCTCTTATTATAAGAATGATCTTAACCCACTAAAAGGATTTCTTCTCAAATAATGGGGAAATGACGTTGTAATAACTTTAAATGTAACTCTCTCGTTCAGATTAATGTGGTCGGGTTGTTTTTCTTCTTTGCGAAACGTCTGTGTCAGATGTCCCACTTGGGTTGCCGTACGTAGCGGTCCAACACGAGTAACAACTCTCGCTTGCGCAGTAAAAAATCTGGCAGACATAGATGTTCCAGAGCGACAGGAGACAGGTTGTTAACGTGTTTCTCTTTCAGGTCCATGATGCTGACGCAGAAGCGGGTTAAACCTAGACCATAGAATCAACAAACTACTGATGACCAGTTCTATCAGCAAAGGAAAAAGGTTGCTTGGTCTAATTACCAACATATTGTAATTTCTTGATTGTTTGACTGTTATTCCACCTGAAGGTTTGTCCCTCACTCTGTCACTATGCCTCTGTTACCAAACATCCCTTCTGTTATTCCACCTGAAGGTTTGTCCGTCACTCTGTCACTATGCCTCTGTTACCAAACATCCCTTCTGTTATTCCACCTGAAGGTTTGTCCCTCACTCTGTCACTATGCCTCTGTTACCAAACATCCCTTCTGTTATTCCACCTGAAGGTTTGTCCCTCACTCTGTCACTATGCCTCTGTTACCAAACATCCCTTCTCTTATTGGATAAAGTTCATGGTCATTGGAGAAGATGCACATCAGACAAAGAGAGGACAATGAGAAGGGGAGGGTTTCAATGTGTACTGTTCCCTTATTGCAAAGGTTTACTCCTCCCTGTAACTGCAACTCTATTTCACTGTAACTGGTGAAATGTCCTCAAATGTCTTCTAAATAAAGAAATGTAAAAGTCCAAGTGGAGTCACTGCACACCTGGCCGACCAATCGAGGGTTCCTCCTGTCTGTGATGTCATACTGTCTGATGTCACCGTGCAGCCAATTAGAGAAGTAGATGTAACGATCGTCCAATGAGATCAGGATGTCGGTGATGAGACCTGCAGACAGACAGACAGACAGACAGGTTAACAGACAGGCAGACAGACAGGTTAACGGACAGACAGACAGACAGGTTAACAAACAGACAGACAGACAGACAGACAGACAGGTTAACAGACAGACAGACAGGTTAACAGACAGACAGACAGACAGACAGACAGACAGACAGACAGACAGACAGACAGACAGACAGACAGGTTAACAGACAGGCAGACAGACAGGCAGACAGACAGGTTAACAGACAGACAGACAGGCAGACAGACAGGTTAACAGACAGACAGACAGGTTAACAGACAGACAGACAGACAGACAGGTTAACAGACAGACAGACAGACAGGTTAACAGATAGATCAGGATTTATCCTTTAACGCCCACATAAAATCTATTTCAAGGACCGCCTACTTCCATCTACGTAACATTGCAAAAATCAGGCATATCTTGCCTCAAAACGATGCAGAGAAACTAGTCCATGCATTTGTTACTTCAAGGCTGGATGATTGTAACTCTCTATTATCAGGGTGTACCAAGAAGTCAGTTAAGTCGCTTCAGCTGATTCAAAATGCTGCAGCACGTGTACTAACCAGAGTTAGGAAAAGGGACCACATTACTCCTGTTCTGGCTGCCTTACACTGGCTCCCTATAGAACATAGGATAGCATTTAAAATTCTTCTTCTCGCCTACAAAGCCCTTAATGGGCAGGCGCCATCTTACCTTAAAGAACTCATTATACCCTACTGTCCTACTAGGGCATTGCGTTCCTAGAATGCAGGGTTGTTGGTTGTTCCTAGAGTCTCTAAAAGTACAATGGGAGCCAGAGCCTTTTCTTATCAAGCTCCACATTTGTGGAATCAGCTTCCAGTTTGTGTTCGGGCGGCAGACACCCTATCCGTTTTTAAGAGTGCGCTTAAGACCTTCCTTTTTGATAAAGCTTATAGTTAGGGCTGATTAGATTCAGCCCCTAGTTTAGCTGCTATAGGCTTAGTTTGTCGGGGGACACCTTACTTCTTCCTTCTCTCTGTCTGTACCTGTGTACTCTCATGTTCCGAATAACCCAGCTTCCCCAAATTTCTTTTTGGTGTCTATCTACGCCGGGACCCTGAGTCGTGGCTGATCCTGTTGCTGTGGTCCTGAGTCCTGGATCTTGAGCCCTGGATCTTGAGTCGTGGCTGATCCTGTTGCTGTGGTCCTGAGTCCTGGATCTTGAGCCCTGGATCTTGAGTCGTGGCTGTGCCTGTTGCTGTGGTCCTGGATCATAAGTCCTGGATGGATATCCTCGGGATTCATCTTCTTATTATAGACACATGCATTTCCAAACATTTGGACTACCTATGTTGTAAATGTATTATCTTCTCAATTTACACACGGCATCTATTGCAGTCTGTCCGTCCTGGGAGAGGGATCCCTCCTCTGTTGCTCTCCCTGAGGTTTCTCCCATTTTTTTCCCCTTTAAACTGTGGGGTTTCTTTTTCTGGAAGTTTTTCCTTGTACGATGTGAGGGTCTAAGGACAGAGGGGTCGTATTGTCTACTGATATTCTGTACAAACTGTGAAGTCCACTGAGACAAATGTAACATTTGTGAAATTGGGCTATATAAATAAACATTGATTGATTGATTGATTGATTGACAGACAGACAGACAGACACTCACTGGGCATCTCTGGAAGCACCCAGCCTTCGACCTTCTTGCTGGGAACGCTGATCACCTTCTCTGCAGCCCAGTCTCCTTTCTGAGACACAAACACAGGTTAATGCTAAACAGGAAGTCACTGTTAGCTGCTACAGTGTTAGCATCAGCTACAGTGTTAGCATCAGCTACAGTGTTAGCAGCTACAGTGTTCGCAGCTACAGTGTTAGCAGCTACAGTGTTAGCAGCTACAGTGTTAGCATCAGCTACAGTGTTAGCAGCTACAGTGTTAGCAGCTACAGTGTTAGCAGCAGCTACAGTGTTAGCAGCTACAGTGTTAGCAGCAGCTACAGTGTTAGCAGCAGCTACAGTGTTAGCAGCTACAGTGTTAGCAGCTACAGTGTTAGCATCAGCTACAGTGTTAGCAGCTACAGTGTTAGCATCAGCTACAGTGTTAGCAGCAGCTACAGTGTTAGCAGCTACAGTGTTAGCATCAGCTACAGTGTTAGCAGCAGCTACAGTGTTAGCAGCTACAGTGTTAGCATCAGCTACAGTGTTAGCAGCAGCTACAGTGTTAGCAGCTACAGTGTTAGCAGCTACAGTGTTAGCAGCTACAGTGTTAGCAGCAGTTACAGTGTTAGCAGCAGCTACAGTGTTAGCAGCTACAGTGTTAGCAGCTACAGTGTTAGCAGCTACAGTGTTAGCAGCAGCTACAGTGTTAGCATCAGCTACAGTGTTAGCAGCAGCTACAGTGTTAGCAGCTACAGTGTTAGCAGCAGCTACAGTGTTAGCATCAGCTACAGTGTTAGCAGCAGCTACAGTGTTAGCAGCTACAGTGTTAGCAGCTACAGTGTTAGCAGCTACAGTGTTAGCAGCTACAGTGTTAGCAGCTACAGTGTTAGCAGCTACAGTGTTAGCAGCAGCTACAGTGTTAGCAGCTACAGTGTTAGCAGCTACAGTGTTAGCAGCTACAGTGTTAGCAGCTACAGTGTTAGCAGCTACAGTGTTAGCAGCAGCTACAGTGTTAGCAAAGCCCTGATCAACCAGACTGCATTCAGAAAACAAAGCGTTTTAAAAGAAGATTCTTATCTACTTGCTATGAGCTCAGTGCTAACATTAGCATGCTAACACCCTCTCAGTGATATGATTCTTTCCTGGAGGTTTGGATGGTTTACGAGCCATTGTTCTCAAGGTCTGAACCGTCTGAAGTTCAGGGTCATTTGGTTTTATAGCTCTTATCAAACACAACAAAGGGCTATAAAGTCTCACCGGGATTTATAAGGAATGGGTCGTGTTTTGCTCATGATGTTTCAGATCATAAAGTTTAGCAGCAGTTATACACGGATCCTTAATGGGATCAAGAACCCTGTGCTACTGATTCAAGTCTTACTAAGATCTAGAACCCTGTGCTACTGATTCAAGTCTTACTAAGATCTAGAACCCTGTGGTACTGATTCAAGTCTTAATAAGATCTAGAACCCTGTGGTACTGATTCAAGTCTTAATAAGATCTAGAACCCTGTGGTACTGATTCAAGTCTTACTAAGATCTAGAACCCTGTGCTACTGATTCAAGTCTTACTAAGATCTAGAACCCTGTGCTACTGATTCAAGTCTTTACTAAGATCTAGAACCCTGTGCTACTGATTCAAGTCTTAATAAGATCTAGAACCCTGTGCTACTGATTCAAGTCTTACTAAGATCTAGAACCCTGTGCTACTGATTCAAGTCTTACTAAGATCTAGAACCCTGTGCTACTGATTCAAGTCTTACTAAGATCTAGAACCCTGTGCTACTGATTCAAGTCTTAATAAGATCTAGAACCCTGTGCTACTGATTCAAGTCTTACTAAGATCTAGAACCCTGTGCTACTGATTCAAGTCTTACTAAGATCTAGAACCCTGTGCTACTGATTCAAGTCTTACTAAGATCTAGAACCCTGTGGTACTGATTCAAGTCTTACTAAGATCTAGAACCCTGTGGTACTGATTCAAGTCTTACTAAGATCTAGAACCCTGTGCTACTGATTCAAGTCTTACTAAGATCTGGAACCCTGTGCTACTGATTCAAGTCTTACTAAGATCTAGAACCCTGTGCTACTGATTCAAGTCTTAATAAGATCTAGAACCCTGTGGTACTGATTCAAGTCTTACTAAGATCTAGAACCCTGTGCTACTGATTCAAGTCTTACTAAGATCTAGAACCCTGTGCTACTGATTCAAGTCTTACTAAGATCTAGAACCCTGTGGTACTGATTCAAGTCTTACTAAGATCTAGAACCCTGTGCTACTGATTCAAGTCTTAATAAGATCTAGAACCCTGTGTACTGATTCAAGTCTTAATAAGATCTAGAACCCTGTGCTACTGATTCAAGTCTTACTAAGATCTAGAACCCTGTGTACTGATTCAAGTCTTACTAAGATCAGAACCCTGTACTGATTCAAGTCTTACTAAGATCTAGAACCCTGTGGTACTGATTCAAGTCTTACTAAGATCTAGAACCCTGTGGTACTGACAGGTGTTTTGTAGAACCTGAAGACGGATCCCTTCAGAGCACATCCCACGTAGCCCTCGGTGGCGTCGCGGTCGTGGAGGAACCGGACCTCCAGGGGGATCGCCCCGTCTTCCCCGAGGTCCAGCGTCTGCAGCTTCCTGTGGCTGGTCCAGTCCCAGATGTGGAGCGAGCTGCCGTACAGTCCTGAGAACCACAACAAGGAAGTCCTGTGAGCGAGGTTCTGGTTCTGTCCAGAGGGGCAACACTGAGCTGGAAGTCTAGCAGAACCCCCTGTGTTACAGACTGGGAAACAGATCCCATAGAAGTATATATGATATCCTGCTTTATATTGTGTTAATGTACATCTGTAATTCAACATGTATATTTTCTCTTTATTTTTTAATGCCATTTTATTTCTATAGAGATGTTTACATTTTGGATTGTTTATTTCTAGTCTTTGAATTTTAAATATACAATTCCATGTCTTTTTATGCTCCCAAATTGGGATCAATAAAGTACTTCTTATCTTATCTTACCAACTGGAAGTGTACTGGAAAAGGAACTCAGAACCCAGACGCACTAATTGGAGTCTTAGTTGGGTCCGATCAAAGAACCCTGTGCTGCTGACAGGTCTCAGGAACCGCGGTTACACAGAGCCGATGCAGAGGACCATGTGCTCTGCAACCTGCTGCTGACTCACCCTCTTTGACGTGGTCTGGGTTGAACCCATTGGCCAGAGCTTTGGGCGCCCCCCACTCGGTGCTGATCATCACGTTGTGTCGCGGCTGGTACCAGAAGTCGTATCCAAACGGTGCCGCTTCCCCCGGGTGCTCCCAGTTCCCGACCACCTCGAACGTCTCACCGTCCAGCAGCACGAAGCCCCCTGAGAGGAGGACAGGTAAAAACAGAACGGGGTCTTCCAGATGTAAAAGTGTTTGAAAGAGATGTAAATAAAGAGCCTACAGTCTACGGCAGATAGGAGACACACAGATCTCTGAGGGCTTATCTATTGTTATTGCAGATGGTGCGTTCACTGTCTGTCTTTATAATGGGATATATCCATAAAGCCTATCAGCAGTCGGGGTCTTCAGCTGATAAAGGGTCTCAGTGAGAGGGGTTGGGCTGTTTGTAGTGAGGGTGTCTGCAGGGGGTCTCACCCTTGCCGTTGCCCCCTGGTTCTCCCAGGCAGCTGATCATGATCTGCCCGTTGGCCAGGCAGTGGGTGGTGTGAGGGTTGGCCAGGCCGCACTTCCAGAACAGATCCACGGGCTCCACCATCTGAGGAGCAAACACACCACCGATCAGCAGGAAGAACGTCAGATCTGACCTTCAGACTGACAGGAGGTCCACTCTCTGATTGTTTAGAAGTCTAGGAGGAAATGTTCCTACTTCTCTCTCAATGGGATTCCTCCATGTGATTTTGGATTATGTCAGAAAATAATCTCTGAGTCAAACAAACGTTTCTGATACTCATTCAGACTCTTGTTAGCAACCTCCAGTGGGGTATTTACTGAAGTATTTTAGGTGGTAGAACAAAGCGTTAAAGTCTCCTCAGCTTGAGTTAACCTCAGACGTGATTTCAGGATAACAACAAAAACACATTCAGAGAACCATTGACCTCCAGACCAGGAGACAGGAAGTGATGCTGACTCATGCCAGGGTTTAAGACTCATTCCTGCACAACTGTAAACTAATTTGTGAGAAACAAAGTGAAGGAGTCCCACAGAGGTTCATGGAAAGGTTTTCAGAAAGTAAATCTGCTCCGGACATCAGGGAGTTTCTGCAGGATTGAGCTGCAGCTGATGGGAGTGCTACAGCTCACTGACTCCCAGGAATCCTTCAGATATAAATCACAAGGCGAGGATAAACACAGCGCTGGTGTTTACAGTAAGTCCTCGTGAAGTGACTGAATGTGAACTCTTTGCCCGCTTTCAGAGGAAACCTGAATTGATTTCGATGAAAACACTTCCTGCAGGATCTGGCTGGATCCGGATCACAGGGTCAATGTGTGGTCAGGGTCTGATTGTGAAACCAGGACTGAGGAACAGTCGGTCCTGATAAATAATCTCCCAGCTGTGTCTCTGGCAGCGTGTCCTCACTCTTGAGTTCACAGTGGATAAATCCTCTAAGGATGATTAATCATTACACCATGACTCAGCACATTTCCATCAGGCTGCACACACACACTTTACTCCCAGATCACATGCTCTGGACAAGGCCTGTCAAATATGTGAAGATTTAAAGAGCAGCTGGGAGACTTCATCATCTGAACTGAGCGACCTCCTCCTCCTCCTCCTCCTCCTCCTCCTCCTCCTCCTCCTCCTCCTCCTCCATTTCATCTCCAGTTAGACATTTGTAAGTTCTTCTTCTAACGTCGAGCTAAAGAGCACTCCTTTAATAACTTCTCACTGACTCCAGACATGTTAGATATCCTAAAAACTGTCGAGCTTCAGATCGATTTGCACAATCCCATGTGTTTCCATTCTGTCTGCTGACTGTACATGCTCTATCAAGTGTCTGTGAATAAATACAGTGAGGAATGGCGATTCTAGAGTGTGTGGGGGGGCAAACATTCACTGGGGGCCCCTCCAACCAGCTTTTCATCACCACAGCCGACAACCCCCCTCCCCGAGCAGAGCAAGGCAACGAAACTTAAGATAACAAGCAGCATTTTACGGCGCGCTATGCATGGGGCCCCCTCGAGGGGGTTTCCTGCAACATGTCGTTGCAGTAAATTAAAGGGTGTTTCATGTTGTCGTTGCTGTGGACCTTCTTAATCTACCTTCTTTGGGGGCCCCCTTCTGGTCCGGGGCCCCAAGCAGTTGCCTGCCTTGCCTGTCGGCAAGCGGAGCCCCTGACAGTGAGATGAATGAACCCTCAGCGGGGGGTCACTTCCTGTCCAGGTCGCGTCTGTTGTTTTCCCAACCCAGTTTAGATTGAACCACTTCCACATCAGTGTTCCACATGGCTCTATCAGGTCTTTACGACCCCTCAAAGCGCTGACAGACAGCCTCAGTCCGTCTCTAACCTGCAGCCTCAGTCCGTCTCTAACCTGCAGCCTCAGTCCGTCTCTAACCTGCAGCCTCAGTCCGTCTCTAACCTGCAGCCTCAGTCCGTCTCTAACCTGCAGGAACTGGGATCTTCCTTCATGTGAAAAGCGTTTTTCATCTGCTCCGAGAAAGAGTCGAAGCGACTGAAGCTGTGAAGTCAGTTCTGGTGATGAAACTCTGCGGTGACGCTGCGTCATTCTTCATCACGAGCAGAGAGGCAGAAGTACACACAACCTGTACTCAAGTAGAAGTACATACATCCTGTACTCAAGTAGAAGTACACACATCCTTTACTCAAGTAGAAGTACACACATCCTTTACTCAAGTAGAAGTACACACATCCTTTACTCAAGTAGAAGTACACACATCCTTTACTCAAGTAGAAGTACACACATCCTTTACTCAAGTAGAAGTACACACATCCTTTACTCAAGTAGAAGTACACATCCTTTACTCAAGTAGAAGTACACACATCCTTTACTCAAGTAGAAGTACACACATCCTTTACTCAAGTAGAAGTACACACATCCTTTACTCAAGTAGAAGTACACACATCCTTTACTCAAGTAGAAGTACACACATCCTTTACTCAAGTAGAAGTACACCATCCTTTACTCAAGTAGAAGTACACACATCCTTTACTCAAGTAGAAGTACACACATCCTTTACTCAAGTAGAAGTACAGATACTCGTGTTTAAAATACTCTGGTGAAAGTAGAAGTACTGACTAAACTTCTTTACTCAAGTAAAGTAAAGAGGCTTTGAAATGTACTTCAGTAAAAAGTACCCATAACTAGCAGCTGTTTTAAAGAGTACCTGACCTCCCTTTATATTAATAGAACAATAATGTCATTGTTAGCTAATGAATGTTTCCATGCTGAACAACGGCAACATGACAACGTTTCATTGGTCCCTCTTCTTTAGAGAAGACCAGGAAATGATGGATACACGGATCGTGTTCAAATCAATAGGCACGCAATGACTCTAAATAATAATGATCACGCCACCAAACACACATTCAGACTAAAGGAACCAGCCTGTTTGGAACATGGAAGAAGTAGAAAGTACAGGTATTTGGGTTCAACATGGAAGAAGTAGAAAGTACAGGTATTTGGGTTCAACATGTAAGAAGTAGAAAGTACAGGTATTTGGGTTCAACATGTAAGAAGTAGAAAGTACAGGTATTTGGGTTCAACATGTAAGAAGTAGAAAGTACAGGTATTTGGGTTCAACATGTAAGAAGTAGAAAGTACAGGTATTTGGGTTCAACATGTAAGAAGTAGAAAGTACAGGTATTTGGGTTCAACATGTAAGAAGTAGAAAGTACAGGTATTTGGGTTCAACATGGAAGAAGTAGAAAGTACAGGTATTTGGGTTCAACATGGAAGAAGTAGAAAGTACAGGTATTTGGGTTCAACATGTAAGAAGTAGAAAGTACAGGTATTTGGGTTCAACATGTAAGAAGTAGAAAGTACAGGTATTTGGGTTCAACATGTGAGAAGTAGAAAGTACAGGTATTTGGGTTCAACATGTAAGAAGTAGAAAGTACAGGTATTTGGGTTCAACATGTAAGAAGTAGAAAGTACAGGTATTTGGGTTCAAAGTGTAAGAAGTAGAAAGTTCAGGTATTTGGGTTCAACATGTAGAAGTCAAAGTAAAAAGTCGTCAGAAAAATAAGTAGTGAGTAAAGTATGATACCAGAAAAATGTACTTAAGTACAGTAACAAAGTATTTGTACTCCAATACTTCCCACTAGACAGGGGGTCCGGCTCGGTTCACCTTGTGCATCTGTGGCGCTCGGGGGTTTGTCCCCACGTCCACCACGTAGATCCTGGAGGAGATGAGCGACGGCAGGATCAGACGGTTCCTCTTCTTGGAGGCGTCTCCGAAGCAGCTGCTGCAGGCGTTCCAGCCCGAGTGGTGCAGCTCGTCCCGAAGGTTAGGCATCGGCAGGCGGTGGATCACCTGAGAGAGGACAGAGACACCTCATCACCTGAGAGAGGACACACTACTGATCACCTGAGATAGGACAGAGACACCTGATCACCTGAGAGAGGACACACTACTGATCACCTGAGATAGGACAGAGACACCTCATCACCTGAGAGAGGACACACTACTGATCACCTGAGAGAGGACAGACACACCTGATCACCTGAGAGAGGACAGAGACACCTGATCACCTGAGAGAGGACACACTACTGATCACCTGAGAGAGGACAGACACACCTGATCACCTGAGAGAGGACACACTACTGATCACCTGAGAGAGGACAGAGACACCTGATCACCTGAGAGAGGACAGAGACACCTGATCACCTGAGAGAGGACAGAGACACCTCATTACCTGAGAGAGGACACACTACTGATCACCTGAGAGAGGACAGAGACACCTGATCACCTGAGAGAGGACAGAGACACCTGATCACCTGAGAGAGGACACACTACTGATCACCTGAGAGAGGACAGACACACCTGATCACCTGAGAGAGGACACACTACTGATCACCTGAGAGAGGACACACTACTGATCACCTGAGAGAGGACAGACACACCTGATCACCTGAGAGAGGACAGAGACACCTGATCACCTGAGAGAGGACAGAGACACCTGATCACCTGAGAGAGGACACACTACTGATCACCTGAGAGAGGACAGACACACCTGATCACCTGAGAGAGGACAGACACACCTGATCACCTGAGAGAGGACAGAGACACCTGATCACCTGAGAGAGGACAGAGACACCTCATCACCTGAGAGAGGACACACTACTGATCACCTGAGAGAGGACAGAGACACCTGATCACCTGAGAGAGGACAGAGACACCTGATCACCTGAGAGAGGACAGACACACCTGATCACCTGAGAGAGGACACACTACTGATCACCTGAGAGAGGACACACTACTGATCACCTGAGAGAGGACACACTACTGATCACCTGAGAGAGGACAGACACACCTGATCACCTGAGAGAGGACACACTACTGATCACCTGAGAGAGGACAGATTTTTTTGGAAAAAGTCAGACATTTTAGAAAAAGTCAGAATTTTTAGAAAAAGTCAGATTTTTTTAGAAAAAGTCAGATTTTTTTAGAAAAAGTCAGATTTTTTTAGAAAAAGTCAGATTTTTTTAGAAAAAGTCAGATTTTTTTAGAAAAAGTCAATAATTTTTACCTTACAGTAGCTGGGTGACTTCGGGTCAACATCAACGGTGGCCAGGTAATCTGGTTTCAGGATGCCGGTGTTGCAGTAAATACAGGGGAGATAAACGATCTCCTCCCGAGGACCTGCAGCAGGAAACACAGCCGACTCTGTTTCATAGAGAAATATCTAAAAACCTCCGTAAAGCTGCGTCGTCTATTACAGGGGACTCAAACTTTTTGTTAAAGGTCCACTTGTGAATTTTATACAAGGTCAATGGTCCGGATCAATGCCAGTAAAGCCCCCCCCCCCCCCCCCCCCCCGGAGCGGAGCAACGAAACTGAAATTAAGAAGCCGTTCCGGTGCTATGCATGGGGCCCCCTTGAGGGGGTTTCCCGACATGTCGTTGCAGTACATTAAAGGGTGTTTCATGTTGTCGTTGCTGTGGACCTTCTTCATCTTTTTTTAATTTATTTAATTTTGAAATTGTTACGTTTATTCTGGTTTGTTTTGTGTTTGTATCTTTTATTTTAAATGTATTTATTTATTTTATGTTTTGTGAGCTGAGCTGTGTGATTTAATATTTTATGTATCTCTCTGTACTTTGGTCTGGAGCTTTTAAAGTGCTATATAAATAAAGTTGGATTGGATTGGATTAATCTACCCTATTTGGGGGCCCCTTCTGGTCCAAGCACTTGCCTGTCGGTAAACGGCGCCCCTGTATACACACACACATTCGATACATACATACAGTATGATGGCTTGAACTAGTGGGAGAAATGGCACTGTTTGTCTGTAGCCAATGCCTTGAACCTCGGCAAAAATGGCATTAGAAGCATTAGAAAGTCAAGGTAAACTTGCGGTTAACTTGCGGTCTGCAATGCGTGTCACGCTCGCGCACACAAGTAAACATATCTGCACGTTCATTCTCACAACGCGTCAGACACAAGAAAATATACATTAAAGGGGACCTATCATGCAAAATGCACTTTGTGATGTCTTTTACATAATATGTGTCCCCGGTGCGTCGGGGAACTCACGCAGCGCCAGAAATAAAACCCTCTCTTTTCCTCCGTACCCAAATCTTTTAAAAACGGGGGTACAACGAGCGGATACAGATTTGCTGCCAGACCCACAGAAAATTGCTATCAGAAACAATGTCTGACGTGTTTTGGACGTAATCTCGTCTTTGTTTACATTAGCAAGCATCGCTAACACTCAGAGCTAACCTGTACTGGAGAGCACATGTGTTTAAAAAGCAGGAAATACAAAAAGGAACTCACCTTGTGATAAACCCGCAAGAGAAAAAGCATTTGAGCTCCATACTGTCAGAAATAATCCTTGATGTGGTTTAGAACAGGATGGCGTTTTATCACAGCAGAATTTAACTTTATCTCCGGTAGAATTCTGATCAGGCATTAGCTCCGCCTCCTCTTTTTTTTTGTTTCAAGCTAAGGACCCAGAATCCGCGTTTCTCTAACAGGGCTGCAAAAGAGGGGTTTGAGCAGTATGAGGCATGGCTGCAACGGGGGGGTGTTTGGGATTTTAAGCAAAAAACGTCACAGACATGTTTTGTATAGGTATGGCCCTACAATATATGTTTCCAATATAGCATGATAGGTCCACTTTAAATGACGTCACAATCAGAAATTATTTTTATTTATTTATTTAATTTTTTTTTTTTTCTAATGGGACACAGGGATCGGTACGGATTGATTTGCAGTTCGGTCCGGAGTTTGAGAAGCCCTGGTCTATTATATCCAGCAGGGGGCGATTGTATAGAAGTCTATGAGGAAATGTCTCACCCTTCATGGCGTCCAATGGGCTGCTGTAACCCGGTCCACATGCTTTACATCCGGCTGAAACACAACAACACCTGTTAACATCGTGCTAACAGACCTAGCACGTTAGCTCACCTGACGTCGCTCATATCTCTCTATTGTCTCTGATGTTTTTAATATTATTTCACAGCTCTCAACATTAAAGTAAACACACTGTCAGAGGTGAACCGTCAGGACCTTCAAGGTGTTCAGAGAATACCCTGAACACACTGTCAGAGGTGAACCGTCAGGGCCTTCAAGGTGTTCAGAGAATACCCTGAACACACTGTCAGAGGTGAACCGTCAGGACCTTCAAGGTGTTCAGAGAATACCCTGAACACACTGTCAGAGGTGAACCGTCAGGGCCTTCAAGGTGTTCAGAGAATACCCTGAACACACTGTCAGAGGTGAACCGTCAGGACCTTCAAGGTGTTCAGAGAATACCCTGAACACACTGTCAGAGGTGAACCGTCAGGGCCTTCAAGGTGTTCAGAGAATACCCTGAACACACTGTCAGAGGTGAACCGTCAGGACCTTCAAGGTATTCAGAGAATACCCTGGAAAACTCAGATAAAACAAACAAAAAATCGATTTAATTATATAAGTTACATTTTATAAAATGTAAATAAACTTCGCATTTGTGGTTTTGTGTTAGAAAGAAAATGCAACCAATCAGATCTGTTTCTGGGTCTCTGGGTAGAATATCCTTCAACAAGGTATTCTATATCCTTGATAGAATGCCGAAGGGCCTCATTTATAACGCCTTGCGTAGGGTTCACGTGGGAAGGTTGCTTACGTAGTACAAAGCAAAAAAATAGGTACAGAAATTTCTGACATTTTCCGATTCACAAAACACAGCGTACCGGCGCAGGGCTTGCGTGCGGCACTTCCTACGCCGGTTTCCCTTTATAAATCACAATCAACCCGAAATGCGGCGCAGCTTTCGCGGGCTTCACGTAACGCCCATATGTGCCTATAAATAGTCAAAGAAACGCCCATTCATTCATTCATCTTGACTGACTGCATGAAGGAGATCGCAGGAAAGGACGACAGAACGGCTAAAGAAGACATCTCACACCGAGTCAGATTTGGGTTCTTTTGGGGAGGTGGAGATAAATCACATTGTTTGGAGGATGCAGTTTGAACCAGAGCAGCAGCATGGAGGATGCAGTTTGAACCAGAGCAGCAGCATGGAGGATGCAGTTTGAGCCAGAGTAGCAGCATGGAGGATGCAGTCTGAGCCAGAGTAGCAGCATGGAGGATGCAGTTTGAGCCAGAGTAGCAGCATGGAGGATGCAGTTTGAACCAGAGCAGCAGCATGGAGGATGCAGTTTGAGCCAGAGCAGCAGCATGGAGGATGCAGTTTGAGCCAGAGTAGCAGCATGGAGGATGCAGTTAGAACCAGAGCAGCAGCATGGAGGATGCAGTTTGAACCAGAGCAGCAGCATGGAGGATGCAGTTTGAGCCAGAGCAGCAGCATGGAGGATGCAGTTTGAACCAGAGTAGCAGCATGGAGGATGCAGTCTGAACCAGAGTAGCAGCATGGAGGATGCAGTTTGAACCAGAGTAGCAGCATGGAGGATGCAGTTTGAACCAGAGTAGCAGCATGGAGGATGCAGTCTGAACCAGAGTAGCAGCATGGAGGATGCAGTTTGAACCAGAGTAGCAGCATGGAGGATGCAGTCTGAACCAGAGTAGCAGCATGGAGGATGCAGTTTGAGCCAGAGTAGCAGCATGGAGGATGCAGTTTGAGCCAGAGCAGCAGCATGGAGGATGCAGTTTGAACCAGAGCAGCAGCATGGAGGTCGGATCGTCACCAACATAAATAAATAAGTGATCCGAAAAAGGTTAATGACAAAAAAAATACACATAGCCTTCCTCAGGCAGTGTGGTTGCACCGGGGACAGGAGACCCCCCCTTGATGAGAAACTGTAAGAAATGATGGGGGAATCCCTCCGGAGTGGAGTCATGACGACTGGATCTGAGTTATTTCTTTGTATTTGGTGGTTTGTGCTCCAGCTAATGTGTTGTGTTATATCAGCTGTACAATTGACCACATGGTGTTCTGAGTCTCCGTACCTCCTGGGTTTTACGAGCGACTTCTCAAGTAGGCTATAGGTGAACGGCACAAAACATGATTAAACGTGATAGAATATAAAACCATGCTCGTATCTATAACCTATAGAAAAGCTAAACGGCCTCAGTTTAAAGTCATTCTGTCCTTCAGTTTACCGCATCATTTATGAGAATACATTTCATAACAAGAGAACATCATCGAGGGGTGATCAATAACATTTCCGTATTTATTTATTTCTCCAAGTTATGTGTGTGTGTGTGTGTGCGCTGAGGAGTCGCAAACACGCGTTAGTTTCATCATTTTAAGATTGGCTTTAATCCATTTGTGAAAAGTAATTCTTCATATCTGATAAATGAGAGGTAGCATTTTATTGATGGGATTATTTCCACATATTTCTCTCCATTCTTCCGTCTGCCAACGGTGCCGCAGTTTCTCGTCTCTCCCGTTGTTGTGCTTAGTGCGTACGCATGGGTCAGAGTGTGTGTGGAGGACCGCACATTTTCCCCTCAAGTTTGTTTTTTATAAATCGCAAACATTGCGTAGAAACTGGCGTACGCCATCTTTTGAGCGTGTATCCCTTTATAAATGAGGCCCTGGGCCTCACACTGAAGGAGAGCGTTTGACAGGTTGATCAACCAATCATATATTGATTTGTAGCCAATGGGCGTGTTCTTTCAGAGTTTCCCTCGGTTTCCAGGTGCTCTAGAAGGCCCGTTAGTTCACTGGAGAGAGACAGGGGGTGTTTCTCAATGTCGAGGACGCTTGCTTGGTAGCACATGTCTTCCGAGTCACTTCCTTCAGAGGCTAGGCAAGAATCCTTCCTAGCCTCGGAAAACGAAGAATGGTGGAACAGGCTAACAGGTGTGCAGGTGTGCGTCATATGCGAGGCCCCGCCTTAAATGGAGCGCGATTTCCGCCAAAGATTTTGGAAATTGTTCCGTGCGCAAAGCATTGTGGGTATTTTAAGACCGCGGAGGATTCACATGTGCAGCTTCGAAATTTCCCGCACGAAGGACGCCGGCCTTGGTAGAATTCCAAGGATCCTGGACATTGGAACAGTCCTTCGGCGGCACTCGATTACGTAGCATCCTTGAAATAGTGGCTCTGAAGGATCCTTCCTTGACATTGAGAAACAGTGTTTCTCAAAGTGTGGTCCGTGAGTATATTGGTAAAATTTCACATTTGAAATAAACGTATTTATTTAATTTTTCCGCACTCTCGCGGGAATATCTCTGCTACGGAGCGAGTTCAACTTTGGATGCCCAGCGCCACACCTTCATCACACACACACACACACACACACACACACACACACACACACACACACACACACACACACACACACACACACACACACACACACACACACACACACACACACACACACACACACACACACACACACACACACACACACACACACACACACACACACACACACACCACTTTTAATCCAATAATTCTATTCTCACACCCCCCCCACAATAATACACGGGGGTGTTTCTCAATGTGGAGGACGCTTGCTTGGTAGCACATGTCTTCCGAGTCACTTGCTTCAGAAGCGAGGCAAGAATCCTTCCTGGCATTCGAAAAACGAAGAGTGGAACAGGCGAGCAGGGGTGCAGGTGTGCGTCATATGAGAGGCCCCGCCTCACATTTTCCGCCACAGATTTGGGGAAATTGGTCCGTGCGCAAAGCATTGTGGGGATTTTAAGACCGCAGAGTCTACACATGTGCAGCCTCGAAATTTCTCGCTACGAAGTACACCGGGCTCGGTAGAATTCCAAGTATGCTGGACATTGGAACAGTCCTTCGGTGGCACTCGATGATGTAGCATGCTTGAAATAGTGGCTCTGGAGCAGCTTTACTCGACATTGAGAAACACCCAGTGATGGGCCAGAGAACCAGGATGTAGAGCAGCGATCATTCTGACCCACAATCCTTTGCACCGCTGATATAAGAGGTCAAAGTTTAATGCGAGAGTAGTACACACTCAATGAGGTTTGGAATGCAGCCCGTGTGTGTGCACAAAACATTTCCGGTTGCGCGCACGCACACACACACACACACACACACACACACACACACACACACACACACACACACACACCACACACACACCACACACACACACACACACACACACACACACACACACACACACACACACACACACAATGAGGAAGGATAATCCAACATACTCTTATATAACTCATTCACATTTAGAGCAGCAGGTCTGAGTGTAAATGAGCCTCAGAGAGAGCTGCTCTCTTTGTCCTGCAGAGTCTCTCTCTCACACACACACACACACACAGACAGACAGACAGACAGACAGACAGACAGACAGACACACACACACACACTGCTCACCCATGCTGCTGCTCTGAGGTTCTCCTCTGAGGTTCTGCAGGCTCTACTCTGACAGCTCTCTGGAACTCTAGAAGAGGGAAACACCCACAGCCAATCAGAGCAGAGGGGGCGGGGCTTAACCACAGCATGTTAACCCTGCTGAGCCCGAACCTCCCCTCCTCCTGTGTGTGTCCAGGTGATCCGGATCAGGACATTAAGAGGAGCTGCTGGGAGTCGGTGTCTGTCTGTCTGTGTGTGTCTGTGTGTGTCTGTGTCTCTGTGTGTGTGTGTGTCTGTGTGTGTGTCTGTCTGTGTGTGTGTCTGTCTGTGTGTCTGTGTGTGTGTGTCTGTCTGTGTGTGTCTGTGTGTGTCTGTGTGTGTCTGTGTCTCTGTGTGTGTGTGTGTCTGTGTGTGTGTCTGTCTGTGTGTCTGTGTGTGTGTGTCTGTCTGTGTGTGTGTCTGTGTCTGTGTGTGTCTGTGTGTGTGTCTGTGTGTGTGTGTGTCTGTGTGTGTGTGCGTGCTGTGAACATGTTGTTGGACAAATTTAATATACCTGTATAACTTGAATATTTTTTCACAACTCTCAACATCAAAGTAAACACACCTTCTGTTCTCAGTGTGGTGTGTGTGGTGTGTGTGTGTGTGTGCGTGTGTGAGTGGTGAACCATCAGGGCCTTCAGGGTATTTGGAGAACATACTAAAGTAACCTGTATATTGTGGTGACACCTAGTGGAACATAATTCACCTGTGGGATAGTGTTGCTACACAGACCTTTTAGTGGGAACACCTAGGTCAGGTTTTGGTCATTCCTGCTAGCTTGTTGTACCTAGCAGATGAGTACTTACCTTGTGGTCATTAATGGATAATAAAGAGTGGAACTCCATGCTAAATACACCGCCTCCGACTCCCTTTCATCGGCACTACACTGGTGACCCTGACGTTTTCGTGAAAGTTTCCGAGGACTCATTGAACATGGCTGATAGCAATGTTTTCGTTAAGTTGCCGGAGTTTTGGGAGCACGCCGCGGCAGCATGGTTCGCCCACGTGGAAGCGCATTTCGCCTGCAGACAAGTCCGTGATGGGGACTTGAAGTACTACCATGTAGTGGCAGCGCTGGGAAGCTCCACTTCATCCAGGTTGGTGGGATTTATCGCTGCCCCCGCACCATGGCAAATATGAGGCGATTAAGGCTCTCCTCCTTAAGACATTTAGCTTATCTGCTAAGGAGAGAGCCCGCCAGATTCTAGACATTCAAGGCCTGGGGGACAGCAGACCGTCTCATCTCATGGAGAAAATGCTAAATCTGCTAGGGGGGGAAGATCCCCAGATTTTGTTCATGGAGATTTTCCTACGCCACTTGCCTTCCCGGGTCCAGACGGCGCTGGCCAACACACCCGTCACGGAGCCCCGTGCCTTGGCTGAGGAAGCGGACCGTTTTTTCCTGGCTACACAACAGCCCGGTGCAGAGGCGTTAGCTGTGACGCTCAGCGGCCCATCTACGGTCAAGACAGCATGGCGGAGGCCGGACGCGGCAATGTCAAGCCGGCGTGGAGACACCGGAGAGTGCTTTTACCACGCACGTTTCGGGACAATGGCGAAGAAGTGCGTCGCTCCATGCAGCTACAAACCTCCGGGAAACGGAGGTGCCGGCGCTCAGTAGTGGCCCTGAGCGTCGGCGGCACGTGCAGGCTTCTCTTTGTCAGCGACAGCGTTTCGGGGAGCCTGTTTCTGTGTGACACGGGCGCTCAACGGAGTGTGGTTCCCGCGTCGAGGGAAGACGTCGCTCGGGGAGGGCACGGACCGCGGTTGACGACGGCTAACGGCGGTCCCATTCGCACGTACGGCGTGAGGCCTATGTGTTTGTGCATCGGAGGACAGCGTTTCAGCTGGGATTTTGTGACAGCGGACATTTCTTTTCCCCTCCTCGGGGCAGATTTTTTGTGTGCTCATGGACTCTTAGTGGACGTTAAGAATAAACGCTTGGTTGATGCCTTGACGTTTTCCTCTCTTGTGTGCACACTCGGCAGCGCAGAGCGTACGACGGGCTGTCGGGCTCGCTGGGGGGCGGACATTTTTCTCAGACTGTTGGCCGAGTTTCCAGACCTGTCGCTGCCCACCTTCTCTGCGCTCACCACCAAGCATGGCGTGGAGCACCACGTCACTACCGAAGGTCCCCCTGTCTACGCCAGGGCCCGGCGGTTGAACCCTTCTAAGCTAGCTGTAGCGAGGGCGGAGTTTGCAACCATGGAGCGCCTGGGCATCGTCCGCCGCTCCGACAGTCCTTGGGCCTCTCCTCTGCACGTCGTTCCCAAGCCGAACGGCGGTTTCCGCCCGTGCGGGGATTACCGCCGACTCAACGACGCCACTACGCCTGACCGCTATCCGGTGCCGCACATTCAGGACTTTTCGGCGCATCTGGCCGGTACGAGGGTGTTTTCTAAAGTGGACCTGGTGCGTGGATACCACCAGGTGCCCATGCACCCCCTGGACATTCCCAAGACAGCAGTGATAACGCCTTTTGGACTTTTTGAGTTCCTGCGGATGCCTTTTGGACTCAAGAATGCCGCTCAGACGTTCCAGCGCCTGATGGATTCGGTGCTGCGGGACCTGCCGTTTGTGTTTGTTTACCTGGACGACATACTCGTCGCCAGCGCTTCAGTGGAGGAGCACCTGTCCCACCTCCGATCCCTTTTCACGCGGCTCAACGAACATGGATTAATTATCAATCCTGCAAAGTGCCAGTTCGGGGTGTCTGACATTGACTTCCTCGGGCACCGCGTCACCAAGGGCGGAGCGGCACCTCTGCCGGCGAAGGTGGAGGCTGTTGCGGCTTTTCCTCGCCCGCTCACAGCCCGGTCGCTCCGGGAGTTCCTGGGGATGGTGACGTTCTACCACCGTTTCATCGCCCGAGCCGCCCACATCATGCGGCCGCTGTATGAGGCTTTGAAAGGCAAGACCCCCGTCCAGGCGATCGACTGGACAGCAGAAGCGGAGGTCGCTTTTACTGAGGTCAAGACCGCGTTGGCTCAAGCGGCTTTGCTGGCACACCCATCATCCACGGCTCCCATCTCTATCACTACGGACGCATCGGACTACGCAGTCGGCGCAGTGCACGAGCAGTGGGTAGAGGGCGCTTGGCAACCGCTCGCCTTTTTCAGCCGCCAGCTGACGCCCAGAGAACGCAGGTACAGCGCCTTTGACCGTGAGCTCCTGGGTCTTTGGTTGGCCGTGCGGCACTTCCGTTTCTTGCTGGAAGGCCGTGAGTTCACGGCGTTTGTCGACCACAAGCCGCTCACCTTCGCCATGTCAAAGGTGGCGGAGCCTTGGTCGGCACGTCAGCAGCGGCAGCTTTCCTACATATCAGAGTTCACCACGGACATTAAACACGTGGCTGGCAAGTCAAACCTGGTTGCTGATTGCCTCTCCAGGGTCGTCATCGGAGCCGTCCAGTTGGGCCTGGATTATGGTCGCATGGCGGCGGACCAGGTCGCTGACCCCGGCGTCCAGACTCTGAAGTTGGAGAGCACTGGGTTGTGCTTGGAGGACGTGGTGTTCGGCGACGCGGGCATTACTCTCCTGTGTGACGTCTCTACAGGCCTGTCGCGGCCTGTCGTCCCCGCCAGCTGGAGGCGTCCGGTGTTCGAGGCAGTGCACGGCCTGTCACACCCCGGCGTTAAGCCTTCGGTGCGTTTGGTGGCCGCGAAGTTCGTCTGGCATGGGCTGAAAAAGGACGTGAGGACTTGGGCCGGAGAGTGCGTGGCTTGTCAACGCGCTAAGGTGCACCGCCACACGAAGGCCCCTTTGGAGCGTTTCCTGGTGCCTGAGAGGAGGTTTGACCACGTCAACATCGACCTGGTTGGTCCGTTGCCTTCCTCTCAGGGTTTTTCCTACCTCCTCACCATGGTGGACAGAACGACCCGTTGGCCGGAGGCGGTTCCTCTCGTGTCGACGTCGGCCGCAGACGTTGCCCGGGCCTTCATTGCAACGTGGGTGTGTCGTTTTGGCACCCCGTCAGACATTTCCTCAGACAGGGGCTCACAGTTCACGTCCGAGCTCTGGAACGCCGTGGCGGGCGGTTTGGGGGTTAAGCTGCACAGGACTACCGCTTACCACCCTCAGGCTAACGGCCTCTGCGAGCGCTTCCATCGCTCCATGAAGGCGGCCCTCAGGGCCGGCCTTACGGACGGCAACTGGGTCGACAAGCTGCCCTGGGTGATGCTGGGCCTGAGGACCGCGCCTAAGGAGGATCTGCAGTGCTCTACGGCGGAGATGGTTTACGGTCAGCCGCTGAGGGTTCCAGGGGATTTCCTCCCGAATGCATCGGCTCCCTGGTCTGCGACGGCCCAGCGGGCTTTCTTGCTGGACGCTGCGGAGGTTTTCGCTCCTGTACCTACTACTCAGCACGGTACTCAAAGGACTCAGGTTCCCACAGAGCTACGCTCGGCTGGGCACGTTTTCATCCGCCACGACGCACACAGAGGCCCCCTGCAGCCCCCTTATGATGGACCTTTCCGGGTCTTAGAACACGGGGACAAACACCTGGTGGTCGACCTGGGTGGCAAGGCTGAACACGTCTCGGTTGACCGGGTGAAGGCTGCTCACTTGGACTTAGACCAGCCGGTGGTGCTGGCTCGACCGCCGAGACGGGGCCGCCCCCCGGCTTTGATTCCTGTCACGGATTTTGGACCTGTTGTTCCGGTCCCTCTTCTTACGGGGGCCGCACAGGCGGAGGTCGCTTTACCGACTCCAGTGCTCAGGAGTCGTGGGGGTCGGCGTGTTGTTCCTCCCCGCCACACGGATTTTGTTTATACGTGAATTCTGGGGGGGCTTGTGTGGTGACACCTAGTGGAACATAATTCACCTGTGGGATAGTGTTGCTACACGGACCTTTTAGTGGGAACACCTAGGTCAGGTTTTGGTCATTCCTGCTAGCTTGTCATACTGAGCAGATGTGTACTTACCTTGTTGTCATTAATGGATAATAAAGAGTGGAACTCCATGCTAAATACACCGCCTCCGACTCCCTTTCATCGGCACTACAATATCCTATATAACCTGTTTTAATAATTATAACTTTGTCTGTGTAAAATGTATACTTATGAAACTAGACCAAGTGTTCTTATTTTCCTTTGTTTGCTGTGGTCAATTGTGTGTGCGTTGACTTAGGAATGTAGAGGATCCAGTCGCCCCCCCCCGGGGTTTTAATGGCCCGGATAGGAGCAGGGGGGTTGTAGGAGAAAGGTAATAAAACTGACACCATTGAGTCTATGCAGAGATTGTACTGAGAGAAAGATTGGGATGCGGAGTGGTACGGCCAGGTGCTGAGGATAAACGAAGATAAGGATTGGTACCTCACCCCCGTGCGACCCAGAATTGTTTCTTTTATGGCTGCCATAAAAGATGACCTGGGACTGATCGGCGGCGCAGGAGATCCAAACTTCCCACGACTATGGCTGACTCACTCTGATTCACTGCCTAGGGCTCGCCCAGGAGTGAGTCCACCAAGATGAACACCTAGGGAGGAGCAACCGACACAACTCCTCCCACACAACTCCTCTCCGTTTGTGGGCATAAATATTATGAATTCTGTACACTCGCGGCCTCTGTTCTGTCTGACTGTCTGATACGTACATCGCACGGTGGAAGAGCTGAGGCCCGAAGTACTTCGTTATATAAGTACTTCGTTATATTGTACTGTTGTTTCTACCATTAAATCAGCTTATTGTTTAATCTCATATCTCTGTCTGAGCCGTTCCTTTTTACAGCAGACCACTCATCAAACGAACGGAGCGGAGCGGGCTCGAACCTTCAACAACTGAAGGCTGCTTCACCCCAACAATACACACACACACACACACACACACACACACACACACACACACACACACACACACACACCACTTTTAATCCAATAATTCTATTCTCACACCCCCCCCACAATAATACACGGGGGTGTTTCTCAATGTGGAGGACGCTTGCTTGGTAGCACATGTCTTCCGAGTCACTTGCTTCAGAAGCGAAGCAAGAATCCTTCCTGGCATTCGGAAAACGAAGAGTGGAACAGGCGAGCAGGGGTGCAGGTGTGCGTCATATGAGAGGCCCCGCCTCACATTTTCCGCCACAGATTTGGGGAAATTGGTCCGTGCGCAAAGCATTGTGGGGATTTTAAGACCGCAGAGTCTACACATGTGCAGCCTCGAAATTTCTCGCTACGAAGTACACCGGGCTCGGTAGAATTCCAAGTATGCTGGACATTGGAACAGTCCTTCGGTGGCACTCGATGATGTAGCATGCTTGAAATAGTGGCTCTGGAGCAGCTTTACTCGACATTGAGAAACACCCAGTGATGGGCCAGAGAACCAGGATGTAGAGCAGCGATCATTCTGACCCACAATCCTTTGCACCGCTGATATAAGAGGTCAAAGTTTAATGCGAGAGTAGTACACACTCAATGAGGTTTGGAATGCAGCCCGTGTGTGTGCACAAAACATTTCCCGTTGCGCGCGCGCACACACACACACACACACACACACACACACACACACACACACACACACACACAATGAGGACAGAGAGCCCGTTTACTTTAATGTTGAGAGTTTTGAAATAATATTCATAATTCTCTCTCTCTCTCTCTCTCTCTCTCTCTCTCTCTCTCTCTCTCTCTCTCTCTCTCTCTCTCTCTCTCTCTCTCTCTCTCTCTCTCTCTCTCTCTCTCTCCTCTCTCTCTCTCTCTCTCTCTCTCTCTCTCTCTCTCTCTCTCAATTCAATTCAATTCAATTCAATATGCTTTATTGGCATGAATGTCAGGTGAACAATATTGCCAAAGCGTCAAGGATAATACAATTCAATAGTGATATGATAAAATACAATTCATTCATTAAACAATTTACAACAATGTATTATTACAAAACGGCAAGTATGAAATGTAGAAAGACCCATGAAGTAGAGGAGTAATCAGAGTGAGCTGTGAGGAGATGAACAGCTGTCTCTTAGGCTGTGACATGCGCTCACATATTTCGCTGCTTCTATGCTGCTGGCACTATTTTCTCCAAGTACATGTTGCATTTTATTCTGGTCTCTCTCTCACCTGTCTGTCTCCACCTGTCTCTCTCTCACCTGTCTGTCTCCACCTGTCTCTCTCTCACCTGTCTGTCTCCACCTGTCTCTGGTCAGACAGTGATTCAAAATCTTGGAGTTGACATGTTATCTTTGTAAAGAACTTTGTTCTAATGTCTTGGTATGTTTGACAGTGCAGCAGAAAGTGTTGTTCTGTCTCCACCTGTCTCTGAGGACAGAGCTGACACAGCCTCTCTTCTCTCTCTCTCTCACCTGTCTCTCTCTCACCTGTCTCTCTCTCTCACCTGTCTCTCTCTCTCACCTGTCTCTGAGGACAGAGCTGACACAGCCTCTCTTCTCTGGGCAGCCAGGTCTGCCTGTGTGGGCCAGTCTCTACGGCCAGGCTGTGGTCACTGAGTCTGTACATTGTTAATGTCTTTCTCAGTTTGGGATCAGTCACGGCGGTCAGATAGTTTGCCACTGTGTCCTGTCTGTTTAGAGCCAAATAGCATTGAAGTTTCTTTTGGGTTTTCGTGGTACATGTCCAATAGTTGATGTCATTTTCTTTTTCTTTAGCTATGATTTGGTTGGGCCAGATTGTGTGAGAGCTGTCCTGAGGCCTGTTAGAGGAGGTGAGCCTCAGGACCAGCTGGTTGAGGGGACTCCTCTCAATGGAGGGCTTTGTAATGGTAGGACTTGGGATCACTGGTTTTTAGGTGGTTGTAGAATTTGACTGCTCTTTTTTGTATCCTAATTAAAAGGGGGAATTGGCCTAGCTCAGCTCGGCATCCATTGTTGGGGGTGTTCCTGTGGACTCTCAGGATGCTCTTGCATATCTCTGCATGTAGGGTTTCTATTGGTGTTTGTCCCATTTATCAAAGTCTTGATTTCCAAGAGGACCCCACACTTCGCTACCATACAGTACGATTGGTTCTATTATTGAATTGAATATTTTGAGCCAGATTCTAACAGGTATATCTATATTTGAAGCCTTTTGATAGCATAGAAAGCCTTTCTTCCTTTGTCTCTGAGATCATTAATGGCCAGATTGAAATGTCCTGTGGAAGTAATTTTTAGTCCCAAATATGTGTAGCTGTGTGTGTGTTCTATGTCAGTGGAGCCCAGGAAGAAGCGGTGTGGGTTCCCCTGACCCCTGGGTCGTTTCTGGAAGACCATAATCCTGGTCTTCTCCAGATGAACTGTCAGGGCCCAGGTCTGACAGAAGCTTTGCAGATGATCCATTTGCTGTTGTAATGCCTCCTTAGATGGAGCTAGCAATATTAGATCATCTGCAAACAGGAGGCATTTCATCTGTGTGTCAGAGAGGGTGAGTCCAGGGATATCAGATTGTTCTAATGATTTAGCCAATTGATCAATATAAATGTTAAATAGGGTGGGGCTGAGACTGCAGCCCTGTTTCACCCCTCTACTTTGGGGGAAGAAATCTGTTTCCATATTGCCCATTTTCACAGCACATTTATTATTTGTATACATTGTTTTAATGATATCATATGTTTCCCCCCCCACCGTTTTCAATCAGCTTCAGGAACAGACCGTTCTGCCAAATTGAGTCGAATGCTTTTTTGAAATCTACAAAACAAGAGAAAATCTTCTTATTTTGGTGGACATGTTTCTGAATGAGGGTGTGGAGGGTATATACATGGTCTGTAGTCCGATGGTGTAAATCCAATCTGACTCTCGCTCAGGACATTATGTTCACTGAGGAAGTCTTGCAGTCGGCTGTTTAGGATGCTGCAGAATAACTTCCCCAGGTTGCTGCTGACACATATGCCTCGGTAATTGTTTGGGTCAAATTTATTTCCATTTTTAAATATTGGTGTGATGATTCCTTTGCTCCAGATGTCAGGGAAATGTCCAATGCTCAGAACCAGGTCGAATACTTTCAACATGGCAGTGTTGAACTTATGGCTGCTACATTTCAGCATTTCATTTAAAATGCCATCAGGACCGCTGGCCTTCCTTGGTTGTAGGGTCTGGGTTTTAGCAGGACCGCTGGCCTTCCTTGGTTGTAGGGTCTGGGTTTTAGCAGGACCGCTGGCCTTCCTTGGTTGTAGGGTCTGGGTTTTAGCAGGACCTGGCCTTCCTTGGTTGTAGGGTCTGGGTTTTAGCAGGACCACTGGCCTTCCTTGGTTGTAGGGTCTGGGTTTTAGCAGGACCGCTGGCCTTCCTTGGTTGTAGGGCCTGGGTTTTAGCAGGACCGCTGGCCTTCCTTGGTTGTAGGGCCTGGGTTTTAGCAGGACCACTGGCCTTCCTTGGTTGTAGGGTCTGGGTTTTAGCAGGACCACTGGCCTTCCTTGGTTGTAGGGTCTGGGTTTTAGCAGGACCGCTGGCCTTCCTTGGTTGTAGGGTCTGGGTTTTAGCAGGACCGCTGGCCTTCCTTGGTTGTAGGGTCTGGGTTTAGCAGGACCGCTGGCCTTCCTTGGTTGTAGGGTCTGGGTTTTAGCAGGACCGCTGGCCTTCCTTGGTTGTAGGGCTGGGTTTTAGCAGGACCGCTGGCCTTCCTTGGTTGTAGGGTCTGGGTTTTAGCAGGACCGCTGGCCTTCCTTTTGTAGGGTCTGGGTTTTAGCAGGACCGCTGGCCTTCCTTGGTTGTAGGGTCTGGGTTTTAGCAGGACCACTGGCCTTCCTTGGTTGTAGGGTCTGGGTTTTAGCAGGACCGCTGGCCTTCCTTGGTTGTAGGGTCTGGGTTTTAGCAGGACCGCTGGCCTTCCTTGGTTGTAGGGTCTGGGTTTTAGCAGGACCGCTGGCCTTCCTTGGTTGTAGGGTCTGGGTTTTAGCAGGACCGCTGGCCTTCCTTGGTTGTAGGGTCTGGGTTTTAGCAGGACCGCTGGCCTTCCTTGGTTGTAGGGTCTGGATTTTAGCAGGACCGCTGGCCTTCCTTGGTTGTAGGGTCTGGGTTTTAGCAGGACCGCTGGCCTTCCTTGGTTGTAGGGTCTGGATTTTAGCAGGACCGCTGGCCTTCCTTGGTTGTAGGGTCTGGGTTTTAGCAGGACCGCTGGCCTTCCTTGGTTGTAGGGTCTGGGTTTTAGCAGGACCGCTGGCCTTCCTTGGTTGTAGGTCTGGGTTTTAGCAGGACCGCTGGCCTTCCTTGGTTGTAGGGTCTGGATTTTAGCAGGACCGCTGGCCTTCCTTGGTTGTAGGGTCTGGATTTTAGCAGGACCACTGGCCTTCCTTGGTTGTAGGGTCTGGATTTTAGCAGGACCGCTGGCCTTCCTTGGTTGTAGGGTCTGGGTTTTAGCAGGACCGCTGGCCTTCCTTGGTTGTAGGGTCTGGATTTTAGCAGGACCGCTGGCCTTCCTTGGTTGTAGGGTCTGGGTTTTAGCAGGACCGCTGGCCTTCCTTGGTTGTAGGCCTGGGTTTTAGCAGGACCGCTGGCCTTCCTTGGTTGTAGGGCCTGGGTTTTAGCAGACCGCTGGCCTTCCTTGGTTGTAGGTCTGGGTTTTAGCAGACCGCTGGCCTTCCTTGGTTGTAGGGCCTGGGTTTTTAGCAGGACCACTGGCCTTCCTTGGTTGTAGGGTCTGGGTTTTAGCAGGACGCTGGCCTTCCTTGGTTGTAGGGTCTGGATTTTAGCAGGACCGCTGGCCTTCCTTGTTGTACGGTCTGGGTTTTAGCAGACCGCTGGCCTTCCTTGGTTGTAGTCCCTGGATTTTAGCAGACCACTGGCCTTCCTTGGTTGTAGGGCCTGGTTTTAGCAGGACCGCTGGCCTTCCTTGGTTGTAGGGTCTGGTTTTAGCAGGACCGCTGGCCTTCCTTGGTTGTAGGGCCTGGGTTTTAGCAGACCGCTGGCCTTCCTTGGTTGTAGGGTCTGGATTTTAGCAGGACCGCTGGCCTTCCTTGATTGTAGGTCTGGGTTTTAGCAGGACCGCTGGCCTTCCTTGGTTGTAGGGCCTGGGTTTTAGCAGGACCACTGGCTTCCTTGTTGTAGGGTTGGATTTTAGCAGGACCGCTGGCCTTCCTTGGTTTGTAGGGTCTGGTTTTAGCAGGACCGCTGGCCTTCCTTGGTTGTAGGGTCTGGGTTTTAGCAGGACCGCTGGCCTTCCTTGGTTGTAGGGTCTGGGTTTTAGCAGGACCGCTGGCCTTCCTTGGTTTAGGGTCTGGGTTTTAGCCAGGATCTCTTCTATAGTAATGTTATAGTCTAAAGGGTTCTGGTTTGTCTTTAACGACTGATTCTAGAATGTGTATTTTGTTGAGGAGATCCTTTTGGGCTGAATTCAGTGTAATGGTACTCTACAGGTTTCAAAGTGTGTTTTCCAAATTCCCCATTTTGAATAGCCAGTTCTTCCTTGTGTGGTTGCTGAAAGAGTGCCGTTTCTTCCAGAAAGTATTTGAGTCAATGGACTCTTCAATGATTTCAAGTTGGTGCTGCGCATGTTGCTCCCTTTTAGTTCTGAGTGTTCTTCTGTATAGTTTCAGTGTTTCCCAATATTGGAGGCGGAGCTCAGGATTGTCAGGTTGTCTGTTTTTGATTTGATAAACTTCTGAGGGTTTTTCTCAGATGTCTGCAGTCTGTATCAAACCACTTTTCATTGGCTGACTTTTTTGATTATAGATTGTGTTTTTTCAGATTGGATAAATCCCACATTATCAAAGATGCTGTTAATATCCCATACAGCCTGATTCAGGCCTCATTACTGTGGGATATAGGGTGGGCTGTTAATATCCCATACAGCCTGATTCAGGCCATCATTACTGTGGGATATAGGGTGGGCTGTTAATATCCCATACAGCCTGATTCAGGCCATCTACTGTGGGGATATAGGGTGGGCTGTTAATATCCCATACAGCCTGATTCAGGCCTCATTACTGTGGGGATATAGGGTGGGCTGTTAATATCCCATACAGCCTGATTCAGGCCATCATTACTGTGGGGATATAGGGTGGGCTGTTAATATCCCATACAGCCTGATTCAGGCCTCATTACTGGGGATATAGGGTGGGCTGTTAATATCCCATACAGCCTGATTCAGGCCTCATTACTGTGGGGATATAGGGGGCTGTTAATATCCCATACAGCCTGATTCAGGCCATCATTACTGTGGGGATATAGGGTGGGCTGTTAATATCCCTTACAGCCTGATTCAGGCCATCATTACTGTGGGGATATAGGGTGGGCTGTTAATATCCCATACAGCCTGATTCAGGCCATCATTACTGTGGGGATATAGGGTGGGCTGTTAATATCCCATACAGCCTGATTCAGGCCTCATTACTGTGGGGATATAGGGTGGGCTGTTAATATCCCATACAGCCTGATTCAGGCCATCATTACTGTGGGGATATAGGGTGGGCTGTTAATATCCCATACAGCCTGATTCAGGCCATCATTACTGTGGGGATATAGGGTGGGCTGTTAATATCCCATACAGCTGATTCAGGCCTCATTACTGTGGGGATATAGGGTGGGCTGTTAATATCCCATACAGCCTGATTCAGGCCTCATTACTGTGGGATATAGGGTGGGCTGTTAATATCCCATACAGCCTGATTCAGGCCTCATTACTGTGGGGATATAGGGTGGGCTGTTAATATCCCATACAGCCTGATTCAGGCCATCATTACTGTGGGGATATAGGGTGGGCTGTTAATATCCCATACAGCCTGATTCAGGCCATCATTACTGTGGGGATATAGGGTGGGCTGTTAATATCCATACAGCCTGATTCAGGCCATCATTACTGTGGGGATATAGGGTGGGCTGTTAATATCCCATACAGCCTGATTCAGGCCATCATTACTGTGGGGATATAGGGTGGGCTGTTAATATCCCTTACAGCCTGATTCAGGCCTCATTACTGTGGGGATATAGGGTGGGCTGTTAATATCCCATACAGCCTGATTCAGGCCTCATTACTGTGGGGATATAGGGTGGATAGAAAATTGTCTAATTGGGATTGAATTGTTTGATGTCTGATTGCTTTCTGGTAGTCGTCCTTGCTATTGTTTGTCCATCTATAAGGTTGATTTGTATAGTTCAGTTTACTGGGTTCTGCTGCTGCTGCTGCTCTCTCCTCTCTCTCTCCTCTCTCTCTCTCTCTCTCTCTCTCTCTCTCTCTCTCTATCCTCTCTCTCTCTCTCTCTCTCTCTCTCTCTCTCTCTCTCTCTCTCTCTCTCTCTCTCTCCTCTCTCTCTCTCTCTCTCTCTCTCTCTCTCTCTCTCTCTCTCTCTCTCTCTCTCTCTCTCTCTCGAAAACATTCATATCAGCAGAGACTCTGAGATAATCCAACATACTCTTATATAACTCATTCACATTTAGAGCAGCAGGTCTGAGTGTAAATGAGCCTCAGAGAGAGCTGCTCTCTTTGTCCTGCAGTCTCTCACACACACACACACACACACACACACACACACACACACACACACACACACACACACACACACACACACACACACACACACACACACACACACACACACACACACACACACACACACACACACACACACACACACACACACATTTTCGCTTCATGTCTGAGGAATAAAAGGTGAACAAGGAACATCTGAACAGGTGTTTTATTATAACGAATCACATGATCCACAACGGCCAATCAGCATCCAGAGTCTCCAGCTTCACATTAAAGCAGAGTTTCAGTGTCTCTCATCTGTCTTTATTAAAGTGGAACACGTGGACTCTGAGACGCCGGGAGACACATTTAAAATCACCTTTTATAATGTGAGTGATCTTCAGAACACTGTGACGTACATCCTGAACCAAACAGACATGTCTACCAGCACCATGGACCCTTTAGACCAGCACCTTGAACCCTTTAGACCAGCACCTTGAACCCTTTAGACCAGCACCTTGAACCCTTTAGAGCAGCAGCTCAACAAGCAGTCTGAGACCAGTGTCCTCGCGAGTCCCTAGACCAGAGGAAGTCCATCGTACGTTAAATAACACGTGATTTCTGAGACAGTATTTCTTCCCCATAAAGTACAGCTCCAGTCCCAACGAGTCCCTAAAACCAGATCCCTTAGTGGACCACATGAAGGCCTGTCCCCACAACCACAAGACATGACAGAGTGTCACATCTGGACCGGACTGGGAGACCTGTAAGAACCCCCTGAGGACAGTGTCCCCTCAGTCCACAGGTAGTTTCTGTCTTTATGGTCTGTCTGCAGCTCAGAGAGTCCTGAACCGGGACATTGGTGGTTTGTGCTGGGGACCCCTACTATACATTTCTAACACAAAACTTTGGGGTCCTCAACTTGTCAGGATCACTCTGCTGGCAGCTAGACCATCAGGGTACAGAGGGTCCCTCAGCTGTCCGTCCTGATCTTCCACTCGTCTCCCACCTCCTCCCCGATCACGATCCTGGTCTCCCGCCTCTCCTGTCTCACCTCCTCCTGTCTCACCTCCTGTCTCACCTCCTCCTGTCTCACCTCCTCCTGTCTCACCTCCTCCCTGTTTTCCTTCATCTCCTTCCTGTCTTCCTGGACTTTGACTGTGTCTTCTACTTCCTTTTCCGTGTCCTTCAGTATTTCTGGTTCTGGTTCCTCCAGTTTGTCCTCTCCTGGTTCTGGTTCCTCCAGTCTGTCCTCTGCTGTCTCCTCTCCTGGTTCTGGTTCCTCCAGTCTGTCCTCTGCTGTCTCCTCTGGTTCTGGTTCCTCCAGTCTGTCCTCTGCAGTCTCCTTTCCTGGTTCTGGTTCCTCCAGTTTGTCCTCTGCTGTCTCCTCTCCTGGTTCTGGTTCCTCCTCGTCCTCCTGGTCTTCCAGCTCCAGCAGCTCAGAGGACTCCTCCAGACCTTCGTCCCCTAGCAGAGTCCTGGTCAGGGTCCTGAGGAGGTCAGCCTGGATGTCCTCTGGACTCCCGCCCCCCCCCCTCCCGGCAGGACCCCGTCAGGCTGAAGGACTCCTTCAGGATCCGAGGGGCCTGGTTGAGGAGCGTCAGGGCCTCCAGCAGCCAGTCCACCAACCGCTGGGCGATGCTGGTCTGGATCTGGGGGACGAAGGTCTCCTCCAACTCCTCGGGGTCTCCTGAGATGAACGGGTCCAGCGGGACATCAGGAACCTCTTCAGGACTGGCTTCAGGCAGACCTCCAGAGGCTGCAGGCGGGGGGAGCAGCCGTCCGGGATCAGGGCTGGGAGGGTCCTGGATCCGCTGAGGGAGGCAAGGAACGGGTCCCCCAGGTGCTCCCGGTGCCGGTCCAGGACCAGCAGGGACTTGCCGAGCTGCCCGGACAGGTGCTTCAACCAGACCCTGTTGGTCCACAGGTCCAGAGCCTCCTCCACCTGTAGACCCTCCTGCCCCCCCTCCAGCAGGACCCAGTCCGGCAGGTCCCTCTCAGCCAGCATCCTGTTGGACAGGACCAGCGAGGGCAGCATGGACCCGTCAGCCAGGACCGTCAGGTAGACCGAGACCAGCGGCAGGGTCCCGGTCAGCTGCAGGGCCTCGGGGCGGGTGGACCGGTCCTGAACCAGCTTCAGGTCCAGGAAGAGACACAGCTCGTCCATCGCCGCCACGCCGCCTCGCCACAGTTTCCGGTCCCGGATCACCTTCTGCGTGAAGTCCCTGAAGGACTGGATCTTGGCGTCCAGGGGACCCGGCAGACTGAGACCCAGCGAAGGGGCCCGGCCCAGGGTCCGGACCCCCAGCCGGTGCCGCAGCATGAAGTCCAGCGCCCAGGCGTAGGAGATCCGGAAGGACTCGCTGAAGACCCCCTTCTTCTTCAGGACGGAGGTTCTGTGGAACAGGAGGGTCTCTGTGATGGGGATCTGCTGCTCCTGCATGGACAGTACCCAGACCACCAGGCGCTGCCCCCCCTCAGAGTTCTGATGGTCCGGATGGGTCCGCTTCAGACGCCGCCGGGCCTCCTTCAGGCAGGACAGGATCAGGGCCGCCTCGGTGGAGAAGATCCTGGAGGCCTGGAGGACTCCTTGACACAGAGCGGCCAGGCAGACCCTCAGCTGCCGGGCCGACAGGAAGTCCTCTTTACGGGGGCACAGGAAGACCTCTTTACGGGCCGACAGGAAGTCCTCTTTACGGGGGGGCAGGAAGTCCTCTGTCTCTTTACGGGGGGACAGGAGGAAGTCCTCTTTACGGGGGGGCAGGAGTAAGTCCTCTGTCTCTTTACGGGGGGACAGGAGGAAGTCCTCTTTACGGGGGGGCAGGAAGTCCTCTGTCTCTTTTCGGGGGGACGGAAAGTCATTTTTACGGGGGGACAGGAGTAAGTCCTCTTTAGGGGGCGACAGGAAGTCCTCTGTCTCTTTACGGGGCAACAGGAAGTCCTCCCTCTCTCTGGTCGGGGACCGTTGAGACGTTGGGTGTTTTAATGTTTCCTCAAAATCTTCAGGCTGGTCCTCAACGTCCTGTAGATCTTCCAGACTCTGGGTCTCAGAAAGGTCCAGGTCCTCCAACGGGGCCCCCCCCAGGCGGTCCCTCCAACGCACTGTGATGACTCCGCTGTAGGGACAACAGGTGGATGTTATTAACAGGTGAGAGACAGGTGAGAGACCGGTGAGAGGACAGGTGAGAGGACAGGTGAGAGACAGGTGAGAGACTGGTGAGAGGACAGGTGAGAGACAGGCGAGAGACAGGTGAGAGGACAGGTGAGAGGACAGGCGAGACAGGCGAGAGGACAGGCGAGAGGACAGGTGAGAGACAGGCGAGAGACAGGTGAGAGGACAGGTGAGAGACAGGTGAGAGGAGGCCTATTATGGTTTACGAGGTGTCACTGATGAGGGAGGGGAGACAGCTTCTTCCCTCACAGCGGTACACAGGGGGGGGGGCTCCTGACTTGTTGGAGAAAGGGCCCCAAAAAGGTGTTTGTGCCATAGCCGAGAATAATGTGTTTCAGTCCTGCAGACCAGAGGCCATGTTAGTATGGAGGAGGGGTCTTTAGGTTAGAGCAAAAAGACACTGGGGGGGGGGGGAGAGAGAGAGAGAGAGAGAGAGAGAGAGAGAGAGAGAGAGAGAGGGGGGGGGTCCCCTGGCAGCTCTCTCTGGGTTTTTGCTCTCGGTAAGGTTCTCTCAAACTTGGTAAATATCTCTCGAACTTCTTTGTTGAAAGCTGAATGAATTGTGTGTTGAATGTTTAGCGCCCGGCCCCCTGTGAGGAGGGTCCTCTGAATTCTGTGGGGAGATTTTAATGTCACTGAATGGGCAGTTTACAATTTAGTGTAATAAATGTAAAACTGTGAATTGAGGTTGCAGATTAGAACATGACACAGCATGATATGTTCTGTATGGTTGTCATGTTGTAACGAGAGAAGGTAGAAACCTGTTCAAGTGTGGACTCATTGTTCTTCAAATAAACTGATCCCACCTTTTGGATTGGGACAACTTAAAGACATCTGCGCTCTCCTCTCCTGCTTAAAGGTAAGATTGCACACTGCCACACTCACACTCAGGCAGGGCCACAGCTCATTACTGATCAGAATCCTTCGGGATCGCTGAGACAGATTTAGAGGGTCGTCTGAATTGAAACAGCAGTTCATTGAACCTGGTTCTCCAGGAGTTGATAGAGGTGAGACCTTGCTGACGTTGGTGGATCTGAGCCGAGCAGTGAACTTACATGGACTCAATAACTTCAGGTCAATTAGTAGGTCTGAGTCATTTGCCGGAATAAATTATCAGGCCTCCCGACTCCCAAGACAGGTGAGAGACAGGTGAGAGACAGGTGAGAGACAGGTGAGACCAGTGAGAGACAGGTGAGAGACAGGTGAGACCAGTGAGAGACAGGTGAGAGACAGGTGAGAGACAGGTGAGACCAGTGAGAGACAGGTGAGACCAGTGAGAGACAGGTGAGAGACAGGTGAGAGACAGGTGAGACCAGTGAGAGACAGGTGAGAGACAGGTGAGACCAGTGAGAGACAGGTGAGAGACAGGTGAGAGACAGGTGAGAGGACAGGTGAGAGACAGGTGAGAGACAGGTGAGACCAGTGAGAGACAGGTGAGAGACAGGTGAGACCAGTGAGAGACAGGTGAGAGACAGGTGAGACCAGTGAGAGACAGGTGAGACCAGTGAGAGACAGGTGAGAGACAGGTGAGAGACAGGTGAGACCAGTGAGAGACAGGTGAGAGACAGGTGAGACCAGTGAGAGACAGGTGAGAGACAGGTGAGAGACAGGTGAGAGGACAGGTGAGAGACAGGTGAGAGACAGGTGAGAGACAGGTGAGACCAGTGAGAGACAGGTGAGAGACAGGTGAGACCAGTGAGAGACAGGTGAGAGACAGGTGAGAGACAGGTGAGAGACAGGTGAGACCAGTGAGAGACAGGTGAGACCAGTGAGAGACAGGTGAGACCAGTGAGAGACAGGTGAGAGGCAAGGGGCAGGTGAGAGAGGGTTACCTGATCCGGTCCTTCACAAACCCCGTCTTGGTGGATCCTGTAAAACATCAAACACCAACTGTCACTCAAAGTTCTTCAGAACAGCTTCTAGACCAGGGGTGGGGAACCTCCGCGAGACCATTTGGTACGGCCCGCGAGACCATTTGGTACGGCCCGCGAGGCCCGCGAGACCATTTGGTACGGCCCGCGAGACCATTTGGTACGGCCCGCGAGACCATTTGGTACGGCCCTCGAGACCATTTGGTACGGCCCTCGAGACCATTTGGTACGGCCCGCGAGACCATTTGGTACGGCCCGCGAGACCATTTGGTACGGCCCGCGAGACCATTTGGTACGGCCCGCGAGGTAATTTATAAACACACGCAAAAAAGAAAAAAATTAAAGAAATCTAGACCGCAAAAAAATTAAACAAGCGAGTGCCTGTTTTTCCTGGCCAAGGTCAGGGTCCTTGAACACAACACGAGCCTAACGTGTCAGCACGTGGTATATGTCTCATCTGGCAGGGGTGCAGTTCTGACGGAGAGCACCAGAACCTGGCTCCGGTACCCATAAGGAGCCGGACACATGGTGCAGGTTCTGCGTGGCTGAGTCTTCAGCTGAGAGCCCATTGGCTCTGCTCATCTGTCACTCTGATCAGCCAATCACTCTGGGTTATTAGCATCTGGTTAGCTAGCTATGCTAACGAATATAAGAAGCTTTTTCTCCAACCAGTGAGGTAGAGGCACATCTTCATATGATCATTATAGGTATACAAAAACAAGAGAGTAAAGTAAACAGGTATAAAATACTATCTGACAGTAAAACAAAGTTGTTATTAATAAACAAGAATAGAGTTTGAAAGGAGAGTGATTTGAGAAAAATATCCATGAAGAAAAAGAAATCTGTTTCCAGTTCTGTTTCATCTGTAGAGAGATGAATCCATAGATCTCTCCATGTAGAGAGATGGATCCATAGATCTCTCCATGTAGAGAGATGTATCCATAGATCTCTCCATGTAGAGAGATGTATCCATAGATCTCTCCATGTAGAGAGATGTATCCATAGATCTCTCCATGTAGAGAGATGGATCCATAGATCTCTCCATGTAGAGAGATGAATCCATAGATCTCTACATGTAGAGAGATGGATCCATAGATCTCTCCATGTAGAGAGATGGATCCATAGATCTCTCCATGTAGAGAGAGGTATCCATAGATCTCTCCATGTAGAGAGATGAATCCATAGATCTCTCCATGTAGAGAGATGAATCCATAGATCTCTCCATGTAGAGAGATGTGTCCATAGATCTCCTCATGTTGCTCTCAAAGTGCACCAGATTGATGCTTTTAACTTCAACATTTAAAAAAAAAATCTTCCCGGGGGAGCATGCCCCCCGGACCCCCCTAGAGGAGGTGAGGACCCCCCTAGAGGAGGTGAGGACCCCCCTAGAGGAGGTTAGGTCCCCCCCCCACCTAAAACATGTTCACATGGAGAGGAAACTAAATACATTTGCACACATCTTGTGTCCGTATCTCTCTGTGTGGTGGTCCTGCCACGCCGTGCACGCGTGAGTCATGGTGAGATCTCTGGATTCAGAGGTTGCTCTTTCTTTGCTCAGCATGAAAGAGAGGCCAAAAGAATGGGCTGTGAGTTTAGTCTTTTTAAGCAGAGGTCAATCATTTGTACGGCCCTCGGAGGATGTTGAAAAAATTGAAATGGCCCTTGAGAGGAAAAAGGTTCCCCACCCCTGATCTAGACCTTTAAATTAAATAGAGAGGCGAAGTCCCGCCCATCTACTTCCGCCCCATGGGACCTTATTTAGGAAAAATGATGTATTGAAGTCAATGGGGAGAGAAAGATTATCTTTCTATCCCGTTTGAATTGTGCCACGAATTACACATATGATGTTTGTCAATCTTAACAAATCTTTTCCAAGTAAAAAAAGTCACAGTTTGTCGTAAAACTTGAAATATAAGACTATGAAAAATACGCAACTAGAAAGACTACAAATCCCAGAGTCGCGTAAGTGATGTCATAACTGATGTTATGATGTACTTTGCCGTACTTAGTGCCCAACTGGCAGGCCGCAAACCACTTCACGGCGTATACTGCCACCCGAAGTCCCCGGCCGGAAGTCCCCGGAGGTGGGGAAGGCTTCGGTAGAAGCTGCTGGGAGTCCCAGCAGCTTCTACTGAAGCCAGTCCCCGGAGGTGGGGAAGGCTTCGGTAGAAGCTGCTGGGAGTCCCAGCAGCTTCTACTGAAGCCAGTCCCCGGAGGTGGGGAAGGCTTCGGTAGAAGCTGCTGGGACTCCCAGCAGCTTCTACTGAAGCCTTCCGAGTAAATCGCCAGAACAGGAGACCCATGTTTTTTTTTGTGTTGCCATAAGTTATTCTCTCTCCGTTGACACGCGGGGCTAATGCTAATGCTAAAAATGCTAATGCCAGCAAATACAATGGCGGCTTCACAAAACTTTTCAGAGTTTTACGGGGCATGGTTTGCAATTCGCCCAGCCAATCAGAAATTGGTACTTTTTTCTCCCCAGGAGAGAACCACCTCTCTAGCAGGCACTACAAATGGGGGTAAAAGTTCTCGGAACTAAGTACTCTTTTTGGAGTGAACGCAAAATTCCAGGCACTAACGGAACTAAACGGGAAAAGTACGTGGAAAAGTACTCCGGTGTGAACGCGCCTATTGAGCGGTTTCACACAAAAAAAGTCGTACTTCAAAGTTTTACGGCAAAATATATATTTTTTTACTTGCAAAATGATCTTTTAAATTGACAAACATCATGTGTGTAATTCGTGGCACAATTCAAACGGGATGGAAAGATAACTTTTCTCTCCCCATTGACTGCAATACATCATTTTTCCGAAATAAGGTCCCATGAGGTCCACCGGAAAGGGAGGGACTTCGCCTCTCTATATAAAGCTTCACACCGGACGGTTTGACCATCATTGGTGGTTACTCGCGTCACTCAAACAAGACGTGCTGACGAGGAGGCGGGGCTTATCTCCATCTAGATACCAACAACTACATAACATGTTTTACGATGACTTTAATACCGGTATCAGAACCATCTATCTATCTGCGTCTTTAAATGAAAGGTCTCCTATCATGCAGAATGCACTCTCTGATGTCTTCTCTACATCAACGTGTGTCCCCCGGTGTGTCACGAGACTCACAAAGTGATGTCTTCTCTACATCACCGTGTGTCCCCCGTGTGTCAGGAGACTCACAAAGTGATGTCTTCTCTACATCACCATGTGTCCCCGGTGTGTCCCCGGTGTGTCAGGAGACTCTCAAAGTGTCAGAGAATAAACCCCTCTCTCTTCTCCTCCGTACCCACATCTCTAAAAACGGGGGATCAACGGAGCTGATCCAGATTTGCTGCGTCATGACCACATTACTAAAATGTGGGCAGGCTTTAAACCCACGGGCCAATCAGAAACGTTGCTGTCAGAAACAATGAGACGTGTCCTGGAAGTAATATGGTCTGTGTTTACATTAGCATGCTAACACTCAGAGCTAACCTGTACTGGAGAGAGCATGTGTGAAGAAGCAGGAGTCATGTCTTCAGTAACAGCTGGAGGGGGACGAGGCTAGAAGGGTCTGTTTGGTGTTTGGAGCAGAACCCTTCAGAGACATGTTTTATATCTGAGACCTGTAATATCTGCTTACAAATAATATAATAGGAGACCTTTAACTCTACATGTAACCCCCTCTCCCAACACTCACCCCGGGTCCGGGGGTCCAGCTTGTGGAACTCCCAGAAGCAGGCAGGCCGGCTGCACAGGTTGATCCGGCAGACCCTGCAGCCGAACACGCTCTCGCGCCGGATGTTCTTCGGGTAGCAGTTCCTGCACCTCTTGGAGATGCTGCTGATCTTCACCATGCGATGATTCTCCTTCACATCCTGGGGTTCGGCCCGCCGGGACCTGCAGACCTGTAGACCCTCTCGGGGGTTCGGGGGGGCGCACTGGGCCAGCTGGTTCCCCAGGTGCCTTCTGAAGGTGACCTGGGAGAAGATGCCGTCCTTCACCCAGGCGGGGGGGCAGTCCCTGCGGCTCTCTCTCAGCAGGAGGAAGGCGTTCACTATGCTCAGGTTCACCAGGAACCACAACAGGCCTCTCCAGTGCCGGTCCTGAGGCACCCCCCCCAGAGGGTTGCAGGCCAGCAGCTGTTTGCAGATGTCGACGCCCCTCAGGTTCTCCTGCAGCAGCCTGAAGGCCCCGGGCCGGGTTATTGGCTCCAGCTCCCCCCCCCGGGTCTGAGACCTCCTAAACACCAGGTCCTGCTGACCCGGGGCCGCGTTGGTGGACAGGCAGCACATCTCCTTGGTGTCCCTCCAGCGGGTGGCCAGCACGGGGCCGAGCTGTCTCTGCAGGAAGTCCCCGGGCCTCTCCAGCAGGCCCTGAGCCCACAGGGCGGGGGGCAGGATGGGGCTGGGGGGGGGGAAGGAGCACGAGGCGTACAGGCCCTGGTCCAGGAGCTTCTGCAGGAGGGGGACCGAGGCCAGGGAGCTGGACAGGAACAGCTGGTGGTGCCGGCCCTCCAGACCCTTCACCAGCTCCGGCACCACGGTGAAGCCGGGCTCTGGACCCCCGGGCTCTGGACCCCCGGGCTCTGGACCCCCCTGAGCCCCCACCTGGATGAAGAGGCGGTGGCAGAACCCAGACTTGGAGTCGCAGAGCAGCCACACCTGGGGCTGGGTCCTCGGGTCCCCCTTGGCGAGGCTGTCCCCCCCCAGGCTGGGCAGCAGGGCCCGGTCCACCGACAGGCAGCAGTTGGGCCGGTACGCGTCCCACATGGCCCCCCCCAGGAGGTCCAGCATGGGCCTGAAGATGTGCAGCGCGTCTTTGGTGGTTCTGGTCCCTCGGTACCGGTCCGTGGTGAAGCTGCCCATCCGGATGCTGGAGGAGATCTGCTGGAAGCGCCTGAAGCTCATGGCCCGGCAGAAGGCGTAGCTGTTGTCGTAGTGGGACCAGGACCAGAACTGAGCCGGGTCCGGAAGGTTCTGGAGCCCCATCAGGACCACCAGACCCAGGAACCCTTTGATCTCCAGCGTGGTGACGGGGACCCAGTCTGGGAGGCCGCAGCCCAGGAAGTGGCAGGTCTTGATGTGGGCGTTGGTCTCGAAGGTGATCAGGTCCAGTAGCGCGGGGGGGAACATCAACAGGAAGTAGTCCACAGCGTCGCTGGTCTTGGACAGGAAGTGATGCGGGCCGCTGCACTGCGAGAACGAGGCGATGGAGGACTGGCTGTCTGACGGAGGCTTCCAACAGTCCGCTGACCTCCAGGACGGGTCCATCAGGTCCTGGTTCTGGAGCGGAGCCTCTGCAGAGAGCCGGGCTTCAGTCTGAGCGAACTGCAGGTCCGGCTCAGTGAGCGCTGAGGAGGAGGACACATGGGTTACTTTAAACTATCGACAGACACACTCTCCCCATCAGGGGACATTCAGGGGAGTAAAAGGAAGCTCGAAAGCTGCTGCAGCGCCCCCTGGTGGAGGGACGCCTATCTGTTAAATGAGTTCTAATACCTCCTCGAGCAAGTTACTCCATGAGTAAAGTAAAGCGAAGTCTCTGCTGAAAATGATGACTCTTTCTGGATATCCCAGAATTCAGGCTTATCTGAAAGTCCTACATTCTCACCGTTTCCCCAACTGATTGTTTTCCTCAAAAATCAACTTTCGCGTTTTTTTCTCCAAAAAGTCTGGTTTTGACTTTTTTATGAAAAATATCGTATTTATTACTTTTTCGAAAAATGTTACGTTTTTTTGCTGAAATCCAAAAAATCTCAACTTTCTGACGTTTTTCAGAAACAAATACGTTTTTCTGAATTTTCTTCCCAAAATTCAGACTTTTTCAGAAAATCTCAGAATTTTGACCAAAAACAAAAGCTCTCATGTTGAGACTCAGAAGCCACAGCAACTCTGATGCTCTGAGGACAGGTGTCTCACCTGTTCCATCACATGTTTCATCACCTGTTTCATCACATGTTCCATCACATGTTCCATCACATGTTTCCTCACATGTTTCATCACATGTTTCATCACCTGTTTCATCACACGTTTCATCACACGTTCCATCACACGTTCCATCACACGTTTCATCACCTGTTCCATCACACGTTTCATCACACGTTCCATCACACGTTTCATCACACGTTCCATCACACGTTCCATCACACGTTCCATCACACGTTCCATCACACGTTTCATCACCTGTTCCATCACACGTTCCATCACACGTTCCATCACACGTTCCATCACACGTTCCATCACACGTTCCATCACACGTTCCATCACACGTTTCATCACACGTTTCATCACACGTTCCATCACACGTTCCATCACACGTTCCATCACACGTTCCATCACACGTTTCATCACACGTTCCATCACACGTTCCATCACCTGTTTCATCACACGTTCCATCACACGTTCCATCACACGTTCCATCACACGTTCCATCACACGTTCCATCACACGTTTCATCACCTGTTCCATCACACGTTTCATCACCTGTTTCATCACATGTTTCATCACACGTTTCATCACACGTTTCATCACACGTTTCATCACCTGTTCCATCACACGTTTCATCACCTGTTTCATCACACGTTCCATCACACGTTTCATCACCTGTTTCATCACACGTTCCATCACACGTTCCATCACACGTTTCATCACCTGTTCCATCACCTGTTTCATCACATGTTTCATCACATGTTTCATCACCTGTTTCATCACACGTTCCATCACACGTTCCATCACCTGTTTCATCACACGTTCCATCACACGTTCCATCACCTGTTTCATCACATGTTTCATCACACGTTCCATCACACGTTCCATCACCTGTTTCATCACACGTTCCATCACACGTTCCATCACCTGTTTCATCACACGTTCCATCACACGTTCCATCACATGTTTCATCACACGTTTCATCACACGTTTCATCACACGTTTCATCACACGTTTCATCACACGTTCCATCACACGTTCCATCACACGTTCCATCACCTGTTTCATCACACGTTCCATCACACGTTCCATCACACGTTTCATCACCTGTTCCATCACCTGTTTCATCACATGTTTCATCACATGTTTCATCACACGTTCCATCACACGTTCCATCACACGTTTCATCACACGTTTCATCACATGTTTCATCACCTGTTTCATCACACGTTCCATCACACGTTCCATCACCTGTTCCATCACACGTTCCATCACACGTTCCATCACACGTTCCATCACACGTTCCATCACACGTTCCATCACACGTTCCATCACACGTTCCATCACACGTTTCATCACACGTTCCATCACACGTTCCATCACACGTTTCATCACACGTTCCATCACACGTTTCATCACACATTTCATCACCTGTTCCATCACACGTTTCATCACACGTTTCATCACACGTTTCATCACACGTTTCATCACACGTTTCATCACCTGTTCCATCACACGTTCCATCACACGTTCCATCACACGTTCCATCACACGTTCCATCACACGTTTCATCACACGTTCCATCACACGTTCCATCACACGTTTCATCACACGTTCCATCACACGTTTCATCACACATTTCATCACCTGTTCCATCACACGTTTCATCACACGTTTCATCACACGTTTCATCACACGTTTCATCACACGTTTCATCACCTGTTCCATCACACGTTTCATCACACGTTCCATCACACGTTCCATCACACGTTCCATCACACGTTCCATCACACGTTTCATCACACGTTCCATCACACGTTTCATCACACGTTTCATCACACGTTTCATCACACGTTTCATCACACGTTTCATCACACGTTCCATCACACGTTTCATCACACGTTTCATCACACGTTCCATCACACGTTCCATCACACGTTCCATCACACGTTCCATCACACGTTCCATCACACGTTTCATCACACGTTCCATCACACGTTTCATCACACGTTCCATCACACGTTCCATCACACGTTTCATCACACGTTTCATCACACGTTTCCTCACACGTTCCATCACACGTTTCATCACACGTTTCATCACACGTTTCATCACACGTTCCATCACACGTTCCATCACACGTTTCATCACACGTTTCATCACACGTTCCATCACACGTTCCATCACACGTTTCATCACACGTTTCATCACATGTAGACATTTTAGGAAAAAAGGTCCAATTTTCACATTTTCCGAAGAAAGTCAGATTTTTATTTTTGAAAAAGTCCGAAAGTTGAGGAAAAAGTTTTATAAAAAGTACATTTAGAAATATTTACAGAAAATCAAAAAGTTGAGATTTTTGAAAAAAAGTCAAGATTTGAGGAAAAAAGTCAAAATGAGCTGTTGGTTAGTTGTGTGTCTGTGCAGCAGTTGTGTTATCAGCTGTTGGTTAGTTGTGTGTCTGTGCAGCAGTTGTGTTATCAGCAGTTGTTGTGTGTCTGTGCAGCAGTTGTGTTATCAGCTGTTGGTTAGTTGTGTGTCTGTGCAGCAGTTGTGTTATCAGCAGTTGGTTAGTTGTGTGTCTGTGCAGCAGTTGTGTTATCAGCTGTTGGTTAGTTGTGTGTCTGTGCAGCAGTTGTGTTATCAGCAGTTGGTTAGTTGTGTGTCTGTGCAGCAGTTGTGTTATCAGCTGTTGGTTAGTTGTGTGTCTGTGCAGCAGTTGTGTTATCAGCAGTTGGTTAGTTGTGTGTCTGTGCAGCAGTTGTGTTATCAGCTGTTGGTTAGTTGTGTGTCTGTGCAGCAGTTGTGTTATCAGCAGTTGGTTAGTTGTGTGTCTGTGCAGCAGTTGTGTTATCAGCTGTTGGTTAGTTGTGTGTCTGTGCAGCAGTTGTGTTATCAGCAGTTGGTTAGTTGTGTGTCTGTGCAGCAGTTGTGTTATCAGCTGTTGGTTAGTTGTGTGTCTGTGCAGCAGTTGTGTTATCAGCAGTTGGTTAGTTGTGTGTCTGTGCAGCAGTTGTGTTATCAGCTGTTGGTTAGTTGTGTGTCTGTGCAGCAGTTGTGTTATCAGCTGTTGGTTAGTTGTGTGTCTGTGCAGCAGTTGTGTTATCAGCTGTTGGTTAGTTGTGTGTCTGTGCAGCAGTTGTGTTATCAGCTGTTGGTTAGTTGTGTGTCTGTGCAGCAGTTGTGTTATCAGCTGTTGGTTAGTTGTGTGTCTGTGCAGCAGTTGTGTTATCAGCTGTTGGTTAGTTGTGTGTCTGTGCAGCAGTTGTGTTATCAGCAGTTGGTTAGTTGTGTGTCTGTGCAGCAGTTGTGTTATCAGCTGTTGGTTAGTTGTGTGTCTGTGCAGCAGTTGAGTTATCAGCAGTTGGTTAGTTGTGTGTCTGTGCAGCAGTTGTGTTATCAGCAGTTGGTTAGTTGTGTGTCTGTGCAGCAGTTGTGTTATCAGCAGTTGGTTAGTTGTGTGTCTGTGCAGCAGTTGTGTTATCAGCTGTTGGTTAGTTGTGTGTCTGTGCAGCAGTTGTGTTATCAGCAGTTGGTTAGTTGTGTGTCTGTGCAGCAGTTGTGTTATCAGCAGTTGGTTAGTTGTGTGTCTGTGCAGCAGTTGTGTTATCAGCAGTTGGTTAGTTGTGTGTCTGTGCAGCAGTTGTGTTATCAGCTGTTGGTTAGTTGTGTGTCTGTGCAGCAGTTGTGTTATCAGCTGTTGGTTAGTTGTGTGTCTGTGCAGCAGTTGTGTTATCAGCTGTTGGTTAGTTGTGTGTCTGTGCAGCAGTTGTGTTATCAGCAGTTGGTTAGTTGTGTGTCTGTGCAGCAGTTGTGTTATCAGCTGTTGGTTAGTTGTGTGTCTGTGCAGCAGTTGTGTTATCAGCTGTTGGTTAGTTGTGTGTCTGTGCAGCAGTTGTGTTATCAGCTGTTGGTTAGTTGTGTGTCTGTGCAGCAGTTGTGTTATCAGCTGTTGGTTAGTTGTGTGTCTGTGCAGCAGTTGTGTAACTCAGTAAATATTTGACCCTCAGCAGGTTCATAACATCTCAGATAGCAGAGGCTGTGTGTGTGTGTGTGGTTGTGTGTGTGTGTGTGTGTGTGTGTGTGTGTGTGTGTGTGTGTGTGTGTGGCTCTGTCAAACATCTACAGAGAGCTAAAACCTGACGCTGAGAGACGGAGAGTTTACAGCCGCTGCCAAACCCTGCAGATCTACTTTGGAGCGCTCTGTGACTCCTCCTCCTCTGGGACGAGCAGGAGGTGTATGATGGAGGGCTCTGTGACTCCTCCTCCTCTGGGACGAGCAGGAGGTGTTTGATGGAGCGCTCTGTGACTCCTCCTCCTCTGGGACGAGCAGGAGGTGTTTGATGGAGCGCTCTGTGACTCCTCCTCCTCAGGGACGAGCAGGAGGTGTTTGATGGAGCGCTCTGTGACTCCTCCTCCTCCTATGGGACGAGCAGGAGGTGTTTGATGGAGCGCTCTGTGACTCCTCCTCCTCGGGGACGAGCAGGAGGTGTTTGATGGAGCGCTCTGTGACTCCTCCTCCTGGGACGAGCAGGAGGTGTTTGATGGAGCGCTCTGTGACTCCTCCTCCTCTGGACGAGCAGGAGGTGTTTGATGGAGCGCTCTGTGACTCCTCCTCCTCTGGGACGAGCAGGAGGTTTTGATGGAGCGCTCTGTGACTCCTCCTCCTCCTCTGGGACGAGCAGGAGGTGTTTGATGGAGCGCTCTGTGACTCCTCCTCCTCCTCTGGGACGAGCAGGAGGTGTTTGATGGAGCGCTCTGTGACTCCTCCTCCTATGGGACGAGCAGGAGGTGTTTGATGGAGCGCTCTGTGACTCCTCCTCCTATGGGACGAGCAGGAGGTGTTTGATGGAGCGCTCTGTGACTCCTCCTATGGGACGAGCAGGAGGTGTTTGATGGAGCGCTCTGTGACTCCTCCTCGGGGACGAGCAGGAGGTGTTTGATGGAGCGCTCTGTGACTCCTCCTCGGGGACGAGCAGGAGGTGTTTGATGGAGCGCTCTGTGACTCCTCCTATGGGACGAGCAGGAGGTGTTTGATGGAGCGCTCTGTGCAGCAGATGGAGAACACATTTCTGTACACTCCGTTTCAAGAGAGTACAGGAATCCTCTCTCACTCTGAGACACTGACGAGTTGAAGGAGAAAACACCGTCTCACTCTGAGACACTGACGAGTTGAAGGAGAAAACACCGTCTCACTCTGAGACACTGACGAGTTGAAGGAGAAAACACCGTCTCACTCTGAGACACTGACGAGTTGAAGGAGAAAACATCGTCTCACTCTCAGACACTGACGAGTTGAAGGAGAAAACACCGTCTCACTGAGACACTGACGAGTTGAAGGAGAAAACACCGTCTCACTCTCCTGTTACATGTTAGTGTATGAAAGAGGCCCTGTTCTCCTGCTGCTCCCTCTCCTGTAGGTCTATGGCTGTTAGTGCATGTCAATGGTCTGCAAAGGCTCAAATCACTGTTGTGTATGTGTGTGAGTGTGAGTGTGAGTGTGTGTGTGTGTGTGTGCGTGTGTGTGCGAGTGTGTGTGAATGTGTGTGAATGTGTGTGTGAGTGTGTGTGAGTGTGTGTGTGTGTGTGTGAGAGAGTGTGAGTGTGAGTGTGAGTGTGTGTGTGTGTGTGTGTGTGTGTGAGTGTGTGTGAGTGTGTGTGTGAGAGTGTGAGAGTGTGTGTGTGAGAGTGTGAGTGTGAGAGTGAGTGTGAGTGTGAGTGTGTGTGTGTGTGTGTGTGTGAGTGTGAGTGTGTGTGTGTGTGAGAGTGTGAGTGTGAGTGTGTGTGAGTGTGTGTGTGAGAGTGTGAGTGTGAGTGTGAGTGTGTGTGAGTGTGTGTGTGAGAGTGAGTGTGAGTGTGAGTGTGTGTGTGTGTGTGTGTGTGGTGTGAGTGTGTGTGAATGTGTGTGAGTGTGAGTGTGAGTGTGTGTGTGTGTGTGTGTGTGTGTGTGTGTGTGTGTGTGTGTGTGTGAGTGTGTGTCTCACCCTCCCTCCAGCAGGTGGCGCTGTAGTGCTCAGGGTTCTTCAGCAGGTGGTCAGCCATCAGGTCAGCAGAGAGAGGCCTGAAGGCACAGCCGGAGCACTGCAGCACAAACACACTGACACACACCACTGAGCGTTACTGCTGCTGCTGCTGCTGCTGCTGTTGTTGTTGTTAGTGTTGTTGTTGTTAGTGTTGTGTCTCACCATGGAGGAGGGCGTCTGTGCAGAGGAAGAGCTTTCTCTCTGGAGCGCGGCACGTGGTGACTGAAACACAACAGGGCCAACATTCAGTGTGAGAAAAGGTTTTTAGAGAGGACAGAAATTGGGTTCACTGGAATCTCCTCCTGTTTCTACGACCCGCTGAGTGAGCGCTGAGATCTCACTGCATCGCACAGAGGGCTGGGTATCGTTTGGGTTGGAACGATTCCGGTTCTTTGAGAGGGTAAAAATAAGTCCCATGACAAACTGGGAGAAAAATATATTTATGAAAACATTAAGTCAAATCTGTATTCCTATTTACAAATCACTTCATACTGTTTCATTTCTTACGGTTATTGAATACAATCATATCAAAATAATCTCTGCAGTGGTGCAGTTTGAGTCTCCTGATGTTACACTGCAACCTGCCTGTGAGGCAGAGCCACACATCCAACAGATAGGCCTAATAATAATACATTATATTTATAGCCTATAGGCCTAGCGCTTTTCTACAACCCAAAGACGCTTGCACGCTTACACATGTCCTGCAACACACGCGCTGCAGCTGCCCAGCTGCTCACTGTTTGGAAAAGTAAAGAAATAGTATTTTCATTTCAATAATGTACTTTCTATACCCTGCTTCATAAACAGTACTGACATCCCTGAGCAGGGGCGCCGCCAGGGATTCTGGGCCCCATGAAAAGAGAATCACAAAGGTTACTTAAACATTTTTTCTTAATGTTCTAAAATTGTTTGGGCCCCTGTCAGTCACGGGCCCTTAGAATCGTCCTAACTTTTCACCCCCTTACGGCGCCCCTGTCCCTGTGCTCCTCCGAGTCTGGGGGTCCGGGAATGTGAGGACAGCGCGAGGACACAGACAGGGAGGCTGCTTTACTTCATAAAGGAAATGGCGGTCAATATTAACAACATAGGAGCTAAAACGCTTAATAACCTCCATTACGTGTTAGAAAAAGGACGGACGGACGGACGGACGGACGGACGGACGGACGGACGGACGCTGAGCTGCTGCACCGCACCGTGCAGCGATCAGCTGATACAGCAACACGATACGGAGCATAGAGAGAGAGCTGCGGTCCGCGGGGCTCGGCCTCGCTTCCTTTCCTCACAACCCTTATTAATCCCGGGACCGGACAATTGTTATTTGTTCTTACTCGGAACCGAGTTTTGCTTCCCAACCCTGCCACTGTGCTACACGCCCCGCCCCGCCCCGCCCCGCCCCGCCCCGCCCCGCCCCCGTCTAACAGTACAGAAAGCGGCGAGATGCATTTCCTTAGGAATCGACAAGCAGAACCAAAACAATGGCGGACACGGACAATTTGCGAATGAGTTGGGCCTTTTGTAAACTGAAGTTATCAATCATTTGTCAATAAATGAGGGCGAAAAACGTCACCTGTCCGTCGGACAAGTCAATTGAAAGATCTACTTGTCCGATATTGTAAATAACACGTCCCGGACGGTGGGACGTGTGCTTTTTCACACACTGCAACATTACTGCAGTACTCTGTGTATTACTGCAGTACTCTGTGTATTACTGCAGTACTGTGAGTATTACTGCAGTACAGTGAGTATTACTGCAGTACAGTGAGTATTATAGTGAGTATTACTGCAGTACTCTGTATATTACTGCAGTACAGTGAGTATTATAGTGAGTATTACTGCAGTACAGTGAGTATTATAGTGTGTATTACTGCAGTACAGTGAGTATTACTGTAGTACAGTGAGTATTATAGTGAGTATTACTGCAGTACAGTGAGTATTACTGTAGTACAGTGAGTATTATAGTGAGTATTACTGCAGTACTGTGAGTATTACTGCAGTACAGTGAGTATTATAGTGAGTATTACTGCAGTACAGTGAGTATTACTGTAGTACAGTGAGTATTATAGTGTGTATTACTGCAGTACTCTGTGTATTACTGCAGTACAGTGTGTATTACTGCAGTACAGTGTGTATTCTGCAGTACAGTGTGTATTATAGTGCGTATTACTGCAGTACAGTGTGTATTCTGCAGTACAGTGTGTATTATAGTGAGTATTACTGCAGTACAGTGTGTATTACTGCAGTACAGTGAGTATTATAGTGTGTATTACTGCAGTACAGTGAGTATTACTGCAGTACAGTGTGTATTATAGTGAGTATTACTGCAGTACAGTGAGTATTATAGTGTGTATTACTGCAGTACAGTGTGTATTACTGCAGTACAGTGAGTATTATAGTGTGTATTACTGCAGTACAGTGAGTATTACTGCAGTACAGTGTGTATTATAGTGAGTATTACTGCAGTACAGTGAGTATTATAGTGAGTATTACTGCAGTACAGTGAGTATTATAGTGTGTATTACTGCAGTACAGTGAGTATTACTGCAGTACAGTGTGTATTACTGCAGTACAGTGTGTATTACTGCAGTACAGTGTGTATTATAGTGTGTATTACTGCAGTACAGTGAGTATTATAGTGTGTATTACTGCAGTACAGTGTGTATTACTGCAGTACAGTGTGTATTATAGTGTGTATTACTGCAGTACAGTGTGTATTACTGCAGTACAGTGAGTATTATAGTGTGTATTACTGCAGTACAGTGTGTATTACTGCAGTACAGTGAGTATTATAGTGTGTATTACTGCAGTACAGTGTGTATTACTGCAGTACAGTGTGTATTATAGTGTGTATTACTGCAGTACAGTGTGTATTACTGCAGTACAGTGAGTATTATAGTGAGTATTACTGTAGTACAGTGTGTATTACTGCAGTACAGTGTGTATTATAGTGTGTATTACTGTAGTACAGTGTGTATTATAGTGTGTATTACTGTAGTACAGTGTGTATTACTGCAGTACAGTGTGTATTACTGCAGTACAGTGTGTATTATAGTGTGTATTACTGCAGTACAGTGTGTATTACTGCAGTACAGTGAGTATTATAGTGTGTATTACTGCAGTACAGTGTGTATTACTGCAGTACAGTGAGTATTATAGTGTGTATTACTGCAGTACAGTGTGTATTACTGCAGTACAGTGTGTATTATAGTGTGTATTACTGCAGTACAGTGTGTATTACTGCAGTACAGTGTGTATTATAGTGTGTATTACTGTATTACAGTGTGTATTACTGTATCATGTGCAGGGCGTAGGCTCTGGAGCAGCAGCTGCTGAAGCGGCACAGCAGGCAGCGGACGATGGAGGGGAAGTGAGACGAGAAGGAGGAGAAGGAGGAGCAGCACTCCATACACAGCAGGAGGTCTGAGGAGGAGCTGAGGAGGAGGAGATCATATATTAATATTATACATATATGAATACATCACTAAAGCACAGCAGGAGGTCTGAGGAGGAGGAGGAGCTGAGGAGGAGGAGCTGAGGAGGAGGAGGCCTCCATGGCAGTGACTGTGCAGAGAGCCAGAGAGCCTGGGAGAGAGAGCTGTGGACCAGCGGCGCCCCCTGGTGGCTGCAGGCTGCTGATGTCCCGCCTCTTCAGGTTATTTCTATAGCTATATTTAAATCTGGTGTAAATACTTGAGCATCCTTTTTTAACGCTAAATTGTTTCCTTTAAAATACTTGTTTTTTATTACCCTTATATATTTCATTTTTTACCTACTCACGTACAATGGGTTAGAGCGCTAGCCAATAGGAGCGCGAGTATAGAGGTTTATAACTGTTCCTAGAGGTTTATAAAGATATATATAAGGTGCTGTTTACACGGGAATGAAACAGGTTGTATCCGCTACTTTTCTCTCGCGTATAGCCCGTTCGTTCACACGAGGCCGTAACGGAAATGCGGAAACGGACCCCGCAAACGATAACGGGTCCCAAGGTGGATACATCTGCAAACGAAACGCTCTGGGGGGCCAAACGGCTCCGTGTGTACGCCCTATACGATCATTTCCTGATAACGATGAAGCCATAGCCCCGCCTCTCCCCACCTCTGCTGCTCACTGCTGTAGCATGGTCAGTAGCAGTAGCAGTAGCTACTGACCATGCTACAGATGTTAGTGCAAAATCTCCAGCTCCTCGACCACAACCATCAGCAACAAGTGGACATGGAGAACTACATGACCTACATGTTGCTAAATCCACCGCGGAGAATAAACAGAAGGGCAACCATGCTCGGGGGGTCTTATTCTCTGCTTTTGGTGCATTTTGTGGCGGAAGTACAGCGCCACTTACAGGCCCGGCATATGTACTACAGCGTCTCCAGCGGGTCGAGCGGTCTCTTGTGAAGGGACACGTTAATTGAGCCGAATGCGTGTGAACGGATATCGAATTCGGTTTGTTTGCGTTTCGTTTGCGTTCCCGTGTAAATGGGGCCTAAGTTTAACCCCCACCTGATGTCGGGGGCTCGGCAGCGGCCTTGCTTCCTGGGGGGGGGTCTCTGGAGGGGGGGGCACCTCTCCCTCTTGATGTTGATTGGCTGAATGAGGGAGGAGGAGCTCTTGTGCGGGCGGCCCCTCCCAGAGGTCAGAGGTGGCGGCTTCCCGTACGTCCGGATGGTCACCTGAGGACAGACACAATTATCCATGTGGAAATAAAACATTAAACATTTGAAATATTAAGTATTTCTATTGTGTTTTCAGCGGAGACAATTTCCCTGTCACACGCTTAGTGTTCACACACTGATTATAGCCGCTCACTGAGTGTCTCATATTAACACACACAGACACACACACTGACCTTTGACCCCGGCGGCAGACCCTCCAGCTGGGGGGGGCGGCGGGCGCTGCGATGGTGCTCCACTTTGTGCTGCATCTTGTCCTGCAGGAGGACGAACTGCAGCCGGCAACGATTACAGTGGTACGGCTCTTGAGTCTGACACACACACACACACACACACACACACACACACACACACACACACACACACACACACACACACACACACGAAATAGAGAATTAGGTATATCAGTAGTGGGAAATAAAGTGTGCAATTCTTGGTGTGTGTGTGTGTGTGTGTGTGTGTGTGTGTGTGTGTTACCTGGTGTCTCAGCAGGTGCTGTTGGAAGCTGGCAGCGGTCTTGCACACCTTGAGGCAGAACAGGCACATCAGGAAGGCCGTGTCTCTGTGGAGACTGGTGAAGTGCCGCAGGACGTCCAAGTAGAAGGAGGAGCGGAACGAACACACCTGAGGTAACGAGGACAGAACACACCTGAGGTAACGAGGACAGAACACACCTGCGGTAACGAGGACAGAACACACCTGCGGTAACGAGGACAGAACACACCTCAGTTAACGAGGAAAGAACACACCTGAGCTAACGAGGACAGAAAACACCTCAGTTAACGAGGACAGAACACACCTCAGGTAACGAGGACAGAACACACCTGAGCTAACGAGGACAGAACACACCTGAGCTAACGAGGACAGAACACACCTGGGGTAACGAGGACAGAACACACCTGGGGTAACGAGGACAGAACACACCTGAGGTAACGAGGACAGAACACACCTGAGCTAACGAGGACAGAACACACCTCGGGTAACGAGGACAGAACACACCTCGGGTAACGAGGACAGAACACACCTGAGGTAACGAGGACAGAACACACCTCGGGTAACGAGGACAGAACACACCTGAGGTAACGAGGACAGAACACACCTGAGGTAACGAGGACAGAACACACCTGAGCTAACGAGGACAGAACACACCTCAGTTAACGAGGACAGAACACACCTCAGTTAACGAGGACAGAACACACCTGAGGTAACGAGGACAGAACACACCTGAGCTAACGAGGACAGAACACACCTCAGTTAACGAGGACAGAACACACCTCAGGTAACGAGGACAGAACACACCTCAGGTAACGAGGACAGAACACACCTCAGGTAACGAGGACCGAACACACCTGAGGTAACGAGGACAGAACACACCTGAGGTAACGAGGACAGAACACACACCAGTTAACGAGGACAGAACACACCTCAGGTAACGAGGACAAAACACATCTCAGGTAACGAGACAGAACACACCTCAGGTAACGAGGACAGAACACACCCCAGTTAACGAGGAGAGAACACACCCCAGTTAACGAGGAGAGAACACACCCCAGTTAACGAGGAGAGAACACACCCGAGTTAACGAGGAGAGAACACACCCGAGTTAACGAGGACAGAACACACCTCAGGTAACGAGGACCGAACACACCCCAGTTAACGAGGAGAGAACACACCCGAGTTAACGAGGACAGAACACACCCCAGTTAACGAGGACAGAACACACCCGAGGTAACGAGGACAGAACACACCCGAGCTAACGAGGACAGAACACACCCGAGGTAACGAGGACAGAACACACCCGAGCTAACGAGGACAGAACACACCTCAGGTAACGAGGACAGAACACACCCCAGTTAACGAGGACAGAACACACCTCAGGTAACGAGGACAGAACACACCCCAGTTAACGAGGACAGAACACACCTGAGGTAACGAGGACAGAACACACCTGAGCTAACGAGGACAGAACACACCTCAGGTAACGAGGACAGAACACACCTCAGTTAACGAGGACAGAACCACATCTGAGTTAACGAGGACAGAACACACCTGAGCTAACGAGGACAGAACACACCTGAGGTAACGAGGACAGAACACACCTGAGCTAACGAGGACAGAACACACCTGAGCTAACGAGGACAGAACACACCTCAGGTAACGAGGACAGAACACACCTTAGTTAACAAGGACAGAACCACATCTGAGTTAACGAGGACAGCCCGTTTGAATAGGTCATAGGACACACAGGTTAACGAGGTCAGACTCACCTGGCAGACGTAGGGCATCTCTCCTGGTTTGTGGATGGACTTCATGTGGTTTAAGAAGGTCGACTCGTTCTCAAAGGCCCACTCACAGATCCGACATATACCTGAGAGAGGGAGACAGGTGAGTCCTGAGAGGGGAGGAGTCCAGCAGGACGTTATGGGAATATTTCCAGGTGTGTTCTTACAGGTGGAGGGGGCGGGGCCGTGCACCTGCTCCAGGTGGCTCTGCAGCTGATCGCCAGACGAGAACTGTCGGTAACAAAACGTACAGACCCTCCTCTCGTCACCTGAGGCGCCTCCTCCAATCAGCTTCGAGTGCTGCATCATGTGCTGCATGTGCCTGTGAAACAGAGATAATGAGCGGCCGCTGATTACACGTGACCAGGTGTTTGCTCAGGTGTGTTCAAGTAGGTTTGCAGGCGTGTAATGGTGTCATCAGGTGTCATCAGGTGTTATCAGGTGTTATCAGGTGTGTTCAGGTGTTATCAGGTGTGATCAGGTGTTATCAGGTGTGTTCAGGTGTGATCAGGTGTTATCAGGTGTTATCAGGTGTGTTCAGGTGTTATCAGGTGTGTTCAGGTGTTATCAGGTGTGTTCAGGTGTGTGCTCACCTCAGGTTGTTGTCGGACTCGTCAGAGCAGATCTGACAGGTGAAGCAGGAGATGTCCATGGGGAGGCAAGTCATCATAATCAGGTTGCCCCCAGCCGTCCCGTAGTAAAACTCCTCCACGCTCATCACCACCTGGGGGGGGTCGGAGGTCGGCGGTAACGTGGTGGGGGGAGAGGGGGCGGGTCCAGGAGAGGGGGCGTGGCCAGGAGAGGGGGCGGGGCCAGGAGCTGCAAGACACGAAGACGTCACATGACTTTCAGCTTGTGCTGGTAGTTGTGAACTCCAGATTCACACTGCGCTGCGCGAGTTGCTCCGCCATAAACGTATAAGCTATATCTTTAAAAAGTGTGTTGGTTTATGATCACATTTGTATATGATAATGTATGGAGTCAGTAAGAAGAGTCTTAGTGACCTGACCCTGACAGAGAAATTCCAAAGCTGGTGAAGACCTTTCAGATTTAGCAACAGAGTTTTGTTCTTCAATCAACTTTTTTATAAAAAATCTTTATTGTCATTTCTCTTTTCCAGGAATCTCAACAGAAAATAATGAGATATTAATTATTAATACAATAAATGATTGCATACATTTAGTTTCTTATTTCTCCAGTGTGATAGCTAACAGAAGTTAAATCCACTTCTCTTATTATAAGAATGATCTTAACCCACTAAAAGGATTTCTTCTCAAATAATCAGGAAATGAAGTTGTAAAAACAATAACTCTCTCTCTCTCGTTCAGATTAATGTGGTCGGGTTGTTTTTCTTCTTTGCGATACGCCGCTGTGTCAAATGTCCCACTTGGGTTGCCGTACGTAGCGGTCCAATAAGGAGGAACAACTCACGCAGTGCAGATCAGTTAGTCACACAAATCGGGTAGTAACAGTAGTTTGTGCAGGGGTGGATCCAGCTAGCCGCCAGCCGCCAGCCGCCAGCCGCCAGCCGCCAGCCGCCAGCCGCCAGCCGGGACAGATTTGCACAGCTCCATCCAGTGAAGTGAATGTTGGGTAAAGATATTTTGAAGGCGTTATGATAAGATAATGAATTGAATGGCTTTAAGCATCCTGTTTGCTCTTTTGAATACTGTCGTCATGTCCCTCCATAACTGCCTGCTTTCTAAATCTTGTGTATCTGTCCTGTACTTTATGTTCTGCTGATTGGACCGTCAGAGTTCTTCTATTGGTCGAAGGTGCTCTGGGGTCCTATGAAGCCACTTCTGAAGAAAGTGGATTGCTAATAATAAGACTTTAAGGTACCGCAGGAGTAATGCAAAATGTAGTGTTGAGTAACTCATATTTCCCCCCCGATATGAATCAGAGCTGCACCGTACATCTGGTTAATCTGATGAGGCCATTGGCCGAGCCGGAGGGCAGGGAGGGGGGGCCGGCCGGCTTCAGGGGGTTAGCCCCGCCCACCTGGGTCATCTGGAGGTTAACTGGAAAACAAAACAAACAAACATCAGTAATAATCCAGACGTCTCAGTCCTCGCTTCTGATTGGCAGAGAGACGGACCAGGTGAGATACAGATGACTTAAAATGAGTTACAGGTGAGATACAGGTTACTAAAGGTGAGTTACGGGTGACTAAAGGTGAGTTACAGGTGGGATACAGGTGAGAATAGGTTAGCTAAAGATGACTACAGGTGACTACATGTGAGATACACGTGTTTACAGGTTACCAAAGGTGAATACAAGTGACTACAGGTGAGTTCAGGTGAGTTCAGGTGAGTTCAGATGACTACAGGTGAGTTCAGATGACTACAGGTGACTACAGGTGAGTTCAGATGACTACAGGTGAGCTCAGATGACTAAAGGTGAGCTCAGGTGACTACAGGTGAGTTCAGGTGAGCTCAGATGACTACAGGTGAGCTCAGATGACTACAGGTGAGCTCAGGTGACTACAGGTGAGCTCAGGTGACTACAGGTGAGTTCAGGTGAGCTCAGATGACTACAGGTGAGTTCAGGTGACTACAGGTGAGTTCAGATGACTACAGGTGAGTTCAGATGAGTTCAGATGACTACAGGTGAGTTCAGGTGAGTTCAGGTGATTTCAGGTGAGTTCAGATGACTACAGGTGAGTTCAGATGACTACAGGTGAGTTCAGGTGAGTTCAGATGACTACAGGTGAGTTCAGGTGAGTTCAGGTGAGTTCAGATGACTACAGGTGAGTTCAGGTGAGTTCAGATGACTACAGGTGAGTTCAGATGACTACAGGTGAGTTCAGATGACTACGGGTGAGTTCAGGTGACTACGGGTGAGTTCAGATGACTACGGGTGAGTTCAGATGACTACAGGTGAGTTCAGGTGACTACAGGTGAGTTCAGATGACTACAGGTGAGTTCAGGTGACTACAGGTGAGCTCAGGTGACTACGGGTGAGCTCAGGTGACTACGGGTGAGTTCAGGTGACTACAGGTGAGTTCAGATGACAACAGGTGAGCTCAGATGACTACAGGTGACTACAGGTGAGCTCAGATGACTACAGGTGAGTTCAGATGACAACAGGTGAGCTCAGATGACTACAGGTGAGTTCAGGTGACTACGGGTGACTACAGGTGAGTTCAGGTGACTACAGGTGAGTTCAGATGACAACAGGTGAGCTCAGATGACTACAGGTGAGTTCAGGTGACTACGGGTGAGTTCAGATGACTACAGGTGAGTTAAGGTGAGTTCAGGTGACTACAGATGACTACAGGTGACTACAGGTGAGTTCAGGTGACTACAGGTGAGTTCATGTGAGTTCAGATGACTACAGGTGAGTTCAGGTGGGTTCAGGTGAGTTCAGGTGACTAAAGGTGACTACAGGTGAGTTCAGGTGACTACAGGTGAGTTCAGGTGACTACAGGTGACTACAGGTGAGTTCAGGCGAGTTCAGGTGACTACAGGTGAGTTCAGGTGACTACAGGTGAGTTCAGGTGAGTTCAGGTGACTACAGGTGAGTTCAGGTGACTACAGGTGGCAAAGAGACGGACCAGGGGGGGCGCTGCGGATCTTCAGGAGGGGGCCTCTGGAGGGGGCGGGGCCTGTCCTGTCCTGAGAGACCGGGGACACGCCCACACTGGGCCGGACCAGCTGACCCAGAGACGCAGCTGTGGGGACAGGAAGCAGAGATCAGCTGACCGCAAGGATCTAATCTGATGAGGCCATTGGCCAGGTGAGTTCAGGTGACCTACCCTGGATGAGGGTGAGAGGCTGCATGGTCTGGCCCGGCTGCAGGCTCAGCAGCAGAGGACCATGGTTCATCATCGGGAAGCCCTGCAGGGAAATCACAAGAACATAAGTAACAATTAAAGAGTGATATGTCATAAAGAGTGATATGTCATAAAGAGTGATATGTCATAAATAAAGAGTGATATGTCATAAATAAAGAGTGATATGTAATAAAGAGTGATATGTGATAAATAAAGAGCGATATGTCATAAAGAGTGATATGTCATAAAGAGTGATATGTCATAAATAAAGAGTGATATGTCATAAAGAGTGATATGTCATAAATAAAGAGTGATATGTCATAAAGAGTGATATGTCAAAAATAAAGAGTGATATGTCATAAAGAGTGATATGTCATAAAGAGTGATATGTCATAAATAAAGAGTGATATGTAATAAAGAGTGATATGTCATAAATAAAGAGTGATATGTCATAAATAAAGAGTGATATGTAATAAAGAGTGATATGTGATAAATAAAGAGCGATATGTCATAAAGAGTGATATGTCATAAAGAGTGATATGTCATAAATAAAGAGTGATATGTCATAAAGAGTGATATGTCATAAATAAATAGTGATATGTCAAAGAGTGATATGTCAAAAATAAAGAGTGATATGTCATAAAGAGTGATATGTCATAAAGAGTGATATGTCATAAATAAAGAGTGATATGTAATAAAGAGTGATATGTCATAAACAAAGAGTGATATGTAATAAAGAGTGATATGTAATAAAGAGTGATATGTCATAAATAAAGAGTGATATGTCATAAATAAAGAGTGATATGTAAAGAGTGATATGTCATAAATAAAGAGTGATATGTCATAAATAAAGAGTGATATGTATTAAAGAGTGATATGTCATAAACAAAGAGTGATATGTAATAAATAAAGAGTGATATATACAAAATAAAGAGTGATTTATAATAAAGAGTGATATGTAATAAATAAAGAGTGATATATACAAAATAAAGAGTGATATATACAAAATAAAGAGTGATATGTCATAAATAAAGAGTGATATGTAATAAAGAGTGATATGTAATAAAGAGTGATATATACAAAATAAAGAGTGATATGTCATAAATAAAGAGTGATATGTAATAAAGAGTGATATGTCATATAGAGTGATATGTCATAAATAAAGAGTGATATGTAATAAAGAGTGATATGTCATAAACAAAGAGTGATAAGTAATAAAGAGTGATATGTAATAAAGAGTGATATGTCATAAACAAAGAGTGATATGTAATAAAGAGTGATATGTAATAAAGAGTGATATGTAATAAATAAAGAGTGATTTATAATAAAGAGTGATATGTCATAAATAAAGAGTGATATGTAATAAAGAGTGATATGTCATAAACAAAGAGTGATATGTAATAAAGAGTGATATGTAATAAATAAAGAGTGATATGTCATAAATAAAGAGTGATATGTAAAGAGTGATATGTCATAAATAAAGAGTGATATGTCATAAATAAAGAGTGATATGTATTAAAGAGTGATATGTCATAAAGAGTGATATGTAATAAATAAAGAGTGATATGTAATAAAAAGTGATATGTAATAAAGAGTGATATGTAATAAATAAAGAGTGATATATACAAAATAAAGAGTGATATGTCATAGAGTGATATATACAAAATAAAGAGTGATATGTAATAAAGAGTGATATGTAATAAAGAAAGAGTGATATATTATAAAGAGTGATATGTCATACATAAAGAGTGATATATTATAAAGAGTGATATCTCATAAATAAAGAGTGATTTATAATAGTGATCTCATAAATAAAGAGTGATATGTCATAAATAAAGAGTGATTTATACAAAATAAAGAGTGATTTATAATAAAGAGTGATATGTCATAAAGAGTGATTTATACAAAATAAAGAGTGATTTATAATAAAGAGTGATTTCTAATAAAGAGTGATTTATACAAAATAAAGAGTGATTTCTAATAAAGAGTGATATGTCATAAAGAGTGATTTATACAAAATAAAGAGTGATTTATAATAAAGAGTGATTTATAATAAAGAGTGATTTATACAAAATAAAGAGTGATTTCTAATAAAGAGTGATTTATACAAAATAAAGAGTGATTTATAATAAAGAGTGATATGTCATAAATAAAGAGTGATTTATAATAAAGAGTGATATGTCATAAATAAAGAGTGATTTATAATAAAGAGTGATTTATAATAAAGAGTGATATATTATAAAGAGTGATATCTCATAAATAAAGAGTTATTTATAATAAAGAGTGATTTATAATAAAGAGTGATATGTCATAAATAAAGAGTGATATATTATAAAGAGTGATATCTCATAAATAAAGAGTGATTTATAATAGTGATGTCATAAATAAAGAGTGATATGTCATAAATAAAGAGTGATTTATACAAAATAAAGAGTGATTTATAATAAAGAGTGATATGTCATAAAGAGTGATTTATACAAAATAAAGAGTGATTTCTAATAAAGAGTGATTTATAATAAAGAGTGATTTATACAAAATAAAGAGTGATTTCTAATAAAGAGTGATTTATACAAAATAAAGAGTGATTTATAATGAGTCATTTATACAAAATAAAGAGTGATTTATAATAAAGAGTGATATGTCATAAATAAAGAGTGATTTATAATAAAGAGTGATATGTCATAAATAAAGAGTGATTTATAATAAAGAGTGATTTATAATAAAGAGTGATGTCATACATAAAGAGTGATATATTATAAAGAGTGATATCTCAAATAAAGAGTGATTTATAATAAAGAGTGTGATTTATAATAAAGAGTGATGTCATACATAAAGAGTGATATATTATAAAGAGTGATATCTCATAAATAAAGAGTGATTTATAATAAAGAGTGATGTCATACATAAAGAGTGATATATTATAAAGAGTGATATCTCATAAATAAAGAGTGATTTATAATAAAGAGTGATTTATAATAAAGAGTGATTTATAATAAAGAGTGATATGTCATAAATAAAGAGTGATTCATTAAGTGCGGGTAGTTTTTCAGGCCTCAGGCTTGAAAATGACATGCCCCGAAAGAATGAGTATATCTTCATTTCTAAAAGGGGTAAATGAAGAATCTTTGTTCTCAAAGCAAGGATACACCTGTGAGTTGGCTGTAGAAGTGTCAGAGTGAATTCAGATGGAACATAGTAGAACAATTACAATTCTCATTTCCGCCTAGAACACAAAAACATTATTTATAGTGAAACCAGCCTTGAATGATGGGATAGTAGACCAGAACCTGTAGGGATCCAAAGCAATATATCATAAGTACCCTGTGTCAGGATAGATGCTAATTTAAGAGACTTGAATTAAAAAAAACATGTTGGCACAGGTAGGTCCAGGCTCACCTTTGGGTACATTTGGTTACCATCAGTGCCATTGGACCTTTCTCAGGTACCACACTGTAAAACTCATTGTATTTCATTGAAATATCACAATAGGTGTTCATTCCATCCAAATACAACTGCTTTTGACCTTTTGGAAGATTCACCCAGACCTCTATACCTTTTCCCATTCAACAAAAACACATACACAGGAAATGAAGTTTGACTCCAACTGAAGCAGATTTATTTTAAACATTTTACCAACATAATACACAAGAAAACTACACTCTAAAATCAAAAGGTAAAAACAACAATCACTTTTTTTTGGTAAAGAACAACACACTGGCAAAACTGTATACACCCTGAATGTTACAGTGTTTGGTCGTGCCACTCCTTGAAACAGTTCTTTCTACTAGTGAAGCACAGAGGGACCATGCACTTCCTGCAGTACACAGGTGTCTTCACCGTCTTGTTGCCACTATTAGAGCAGTTCTTGCAGTACTTCCTCGACGTGGTGGCATCTTCCCCATAATACACGGGCATGCATGTGAGCGGTGGGGGGGATGGTGCTGCTGATGCTTCTGCTGCAGGGACTCCAGCAAACTCCAACATCTCTGCAGCCAGCTTCTCCCTGAAGGACTTCTGGGTGTGTGGCTTCGTCCTGGCGGGGTCACTCTTCATCTTGTACAGCTCCTTGTGGAGAAGGAAGCTGTTCACCACTGCAATGTCCATAAAATGGTAAAAAAAAGTCTTGTACCATTTCATTGTTTTGTGGTGAACGCTGTAGTACCCAATCAAAGCGTCTGACACATCCACGCCACCCATGCTTCGGTTGTAGTCCAGCACAGCGTCAGGAACAGGAACAGTCTTCGTCTGCCACACACCAGCCTGTTTCACTTTCCGCTGGACAGTCTGACCGCTGAAGGCCTCGTGCACTGTGGAGCACATGGACACTTCACGGGTGTCCATCCACTTCACGAACAGGATTTTGCCTTTCCTTATCCACCGCAAATCTCCCCTTTCTGCCTTTTTCGGTAGGTCATTCAACTCCGTCCGTGGAAACTCCATTTTATTTTTTCTAATGGTCCCACAACAGCCAATGTTTTTTGTGGACAAATCCTCAAAGAGGGCAGGGCTGGTGTAAAAGTTGTCCACAAAGAGTGTGTAGCCCTGACCGAGCAGAGGGAGAGGCAGGAGGTCCATCACGGAGGAGTAGCTGAGTCCACGGCCTGCGGTGAACTCACTCTTCCCCGTGTACACAAAGAAGTTCCAGGTGTATGCCGTTGAGGAGTCCGCCAGCACAAACAGTTTGTACCCCCACTTTGTTGGCTTGTCCTTCATGTACTGCTTCATGCTGATGCGGGCCTTGGAGGCGACCATCCTCTCATCTATTGAAATGTTCCGATAGGGCTGGAAATGTGCTTTGCAGGCAGTAACGATGTCCGTGTAAAGGGGCTTGATCTTGAAGAGTCTGTCGTACTCGGGGGTGTTCCTTTTGCGCTCGTTTTCCTCGTCTTCTTCAGGGTTGCTCATGTGCAGCGACCACAGGATGGCTTCAAAGCGTGACCGGGACATGTTCTCCGATGGGAATTGGAAGTTGTACGGCCATTTCTTCCTCCAGTAGTCCGATCTGTGGTGAACGTGGACGAGGCCGGAGAAAATGATAATGGCCAGGAAAACATAAAAGTCCCTCACAGTCAGCACTTTCCAAACGTGCTTCTTTCCAGCCTGTGACCTCTTCAGGGCATTTGCATTGGTGTTGTCGACGAGCCTCTGGACCACGGAGGAGCTGAAGAACATTCTGAAGAGGGAGAGGGGAGACCACGCTGTGATGGGGTCTAACGCGGGGCCGGGGACCCTGGCTGGCATGAACCTGCGTGGCTCCGGTCTTTGGTCTTTCTCCTCTCTGGTGTGCCACCTGAGGTCTTCCTCTGTCGTTCTGGAAGAGGGAAACACACCTCTGGGGGACCCACCTCGGGGAGACCCACCTCGGGGAGACCCGCCTCGGGGAGACCCGCCTCGGGGAGACCCACCTCGGGGAGACCCACCTCGGCCACGCTTCCTGGGTGTGGCTGATTTATATGACGCTTTTCCTTTTCTTTTGTGCTGCGTCTCTTTGGGTGATTCGGAATCAGATGAAGAAGATGATGGCTGAGGAGGGGTACGTGTGGATGGTCTCAGCTGAGTGGAAGCAGGCGATGATGGCTGAGGATGTGAGGGTGGAGCAGAAGCCATTTTAGGCTCGTAATCTTCATCACTGTGAAAACAAATGTGGAAAAAAAACAAATAGATGAATTCACTGGCCTATACTTTTGAAAATGTAACTCCAAACAGACACGTAACATTATATGGATGGATATATATCAATATTCCAATTACTTTGTATATAGACTATTCTGCTCTATCTCTATTATATTCTATTTTATTTTATTTACTTGCACTATTGTCTGTTTTATTGTCGTAGCACTGTTGGAGGAGCCTGTGACCTCAGATGTTCCTGCTGTCTGACATTAATCCTCTCAAGAGGTTTGTTGTGAGCTGCATCCTTCCCGGCCGACAGTCATACTCCATCGCGGAACTAGTCCAGCTAAAGCACACATCCACTGCACCATGCCCGACGATGATCTCCGCCATCAGTGAACATGGACTGCTACAACGACCCAAATACATTCACCGAAGCTCCGGACGAAAGTTGGTTTACTCCGGTCCGATCATTCCATCTCATCCCCCTGGTCTGCTGCGCGCCCTGACACACCCCCTCCACTTCATCAGCACAACAACCAACACGTGCACTCTGCCTGCCTACGCCTCTTCCCAAAGCACCCCAGCCTGTTCAAACTCAAACTAGCTCTGTTTAAAACCCGGTCTCTAAACAACAAGGGTCTCATTCTCAATGACTTCATCACTGACAATAATCTGGACTTTCTCTGTATCACAGAACCACAGGAATACCTCTCCCTCAACCAGACAACACCCCCAGGATACACATATATTGGAAACCCGCCACCATGGGCGTGGAGGTGGAATTGCCACAATTCTAAGAAATAATATAAAAACAATTGCAATAACCATCCCTTGCCCCTCCTCATTGGAACACCTTGCATTTAAACTGTCTGGTCCAAAACCCCTGGTTACAGCAGTCATTTACCGTCCCCCCAAACCAAACCCTGCTTTCCCCTCGGATCTTGCTGAATTCCTCACACAACTCTGCTCAATCTCTCCATCTGTATTATTACTATTATTAATTATCCCTCACTTTCCTCCCTCACGTCAACCAGGTCACAAAAAACGCTTTCTTCCATTTAAAGAACTTCGCCCGCATCAGACCCTCTCTCTCCCTCTCTTCAGACCCTCCCTCTCTTCAGACCCTCCCTCTCTTCAGACCCTCTGTCTCCCTCTCTTCAGACCCTCCCTCTCTTCAGACCCTCCCTCTCTTCAGACCCTCCCTCTCTTCAGACCCTCTCTCTCCCTCTCTTCAGACCCTCCCTCTCATCAGACCCTCCCTCTCTTCAGACCCTCCCTCTCATCAGACCCTCTCTCTCCCTCTCATCACAGACCTCTCTCTCCTCCATCAGACCTCCCTCTCTTCAGACCCTCTCTCTCCCTCTCATCAGACCCTCCCTCTCCCTCTCATCAGACCCTCCCCCTCCCTCTCATCAGACCCTCCCTCTCTTCAGACCCTCCCTCTCCCTCTCATCAGACCCGCCCTCTCATCAGACCCTCCCTCTCTTCAGATCAGACCCTCCCTCTCTTCAGATCAGACCCTCCCTCTCATCAGACCCTCGCTCTCTTCAGACCCTCCCTCTCCCTCTCATCAGACCCTCCCTCTCATCAGACCCTCCTCTCTTCAGACCCTCCCTCCCTCTCATCAGACACTCCCTCTCTTCAGACCCTCTCTCTCCCTCTCATCAGACCCTCCCTCTCTTCAGACCCTCCCTCTCCCTCTCATCAGACCCTCTCTCTCCCTCTCATCAGACCCTCCCTCTCATCAGACCCTGCCTCTCTTCAGACCCTCCCGCTCCCTCTCATCAGACCCTCTCTCTCCCTCTCATCAGACCCTCCCTCTCATCAGACCCTGCCTCTCATCAGACCCTCTCTCTCCCTCTCATCAGACCCTCCCTCTCATCAGACCCTGCCTCTCTTCAGACCCTCCCCCTCCCTCTCTTCAGACCCTCCCTCTCATCCACCGCTGCTGAAACTCTGATCCATGACTTCATATCATCCGACTGGATTACTGCAACAGCATCCTCTACGGTTCACTGCAAACATCCTCAATAAACTTCAATATGTCCAAAACCCATCTGCCCGTACGCTCACCTCCAGCCGACGCTCCCGACCACATCACCCCTATCCTCCACGACTTCCACTGGCTCCCCATCAACACCGCATTGACTTTCAAATCTTACTTTTCCCTACAAAGTCTCAACAACCTTGGTGCCTTCGCAGCAGCAGCCCCCCCCCCCCCCCCCTCCCCCCCTCCCCCCCTCCCCCCCTCTGGAACCCCCCTCGCAGCTGGCCTATACTTTTAGTAACACTATATGGATGTTGAGGTAAGCCCTGTGCTGGGGAAGCCAACATCCATCCAGTTTGAGTGTTGACTTCACTAAATTCCTTGCAGGATAATAGGGCGGATAGAGGAATAATCTTACACCAAGTAATCGATCAAAAAGAGAGATTACATACCTTTCCGATGGTGGAAGTACATAATCAGAGTCACTACTGTCCGGTGTAGTTCTGGCTGCAGGAGGTCCTCGTCGTCCGACTCAGAGTCGACCGTAAAATAGCTGCCCCGCTATCTTCAGCCAGAATGGCCAGTACCTCCTCAGTGGTACAAGTCTTTTTTTCCTGCCTGCCATTGTTGCAATTGGCTTATTTGGCAAATGGCAAGAAAGAGAAATAAACAATTCCTAAATGCAAAGAAATCACCGTTCTTGAAACCTGCTGTGCGTTATGATGCGCCAGCTGCCAGGCAGACCTATACGTTACGCGGGACCCTATCTCTGGAACCCATTGGTCAATTGGGTGATTGACACCTCTTTGTAAAATTAAGAGCCAATAGAATCGAGGGGCATTTTCATAAATCCATGTAAACATTACCATTGGTCAGTTAAAATGACTCGTACACAGCATGCTCTAAACCAGATGCCCCTACCTGCTCAACATTACACTCCGCTTATTAGCAATAAAGGTTATGATGGATTATCAGTAATGATTTCAAAGTGACACAGAGACATTGGATTAACCTTCAGCAGCGTGTTATGCCCTTCAACACAACTTTTGATTACAAAACAGCAAAGGTAAGACAGTTATAGTTATTTTCTTTTTGGTCCGATCGGGACTTGAACCGGCGACCCTTCGGTTCCAAGACCAGGTCCCTACAGACTGAGTCCATACAGACTGAGTCCCTACAGACTGAGTCCCTACAGACTGAGTCCCTACAGACTGAGTCCCTACAGACTGAGTCCCTACAGGCTGAGTCCCTACTCCCTACAGACTGAGTCCCTACAGACTGAGTCCCTACAGGCTGAGTCCCTACAGACTGAGTCCCTACTCCCTACTGACTGAGTCCCTACAGACTGAGTCCCTACTGACTGAGTCCCTACTGACTGAGTCCCTACAGACTGAGTCCCTACTGACTGAGTTCCTACAGACTGAGTCCCTACAGACTGAGTCCCTACAGACTGAGTCCCTACTCCCTACTGACTGAGTCCCTACAGACTGAGTCCCTACTGACTGAGTCCCTACTGACTGAGTCCCTACAGACTGAGTCCCTACAGACTGAGTCCCTACTGACTGAGTTCCTACAGACTGAGTCCCTACTGACTGAGTCCCTACTGACTGAGTCCCTACTGACTGAGTCCCTACAGACTGAGTCCCTACAGACTGAGTCCCTACTGACTGAGTCCCTACAGACTGAGTCCCTACAGACTGAGTCCCTACTCCCTAAAGACTGAGTCCCTACTCCCTACAGACTGAGTCCCTACAGACTGAGTCCCTACTGACTGAGTCCCTACACACAGTAAAACAGAGAGGGTGTGTTTGTTTCGCTCACCTGTGTGGTGAGGAGGATGGGGGAGCCGTGGTGACTCCCTGCTGGGAGGAGGAACGTCCCCCCCGCCGTCTGCGTCAGGATGAGGGGGGGCTGAGACATCAGGGGGGGGGCCGAGGAGGAGGGAAGGGAGGAGGAGGGTGGGGGAGGGAGGAGGAGGGGGGAGGGAGGAGGGAGGGAGGAGGTGGGGAGAAGGGAGGATGAGGGAGGAAGGGAGGAGGGGAGGAGGAGGAGGGAGGAAGGGAGGAGGGGAGGAGAGGAGACGAGCTGCAGGAGAGGAGACGCTGAGGAGAGGAAACTAAGAGTTAGCAACGAGCTAACGTTCATCTGCTGCGCTATTACTGCTAACACACACACACACACACAACAGTTACCTGTCG
>CM062272.1:237058-270082 GCA_031216635.1 Dissostichus eleginoides | reverse complement strand
TAGATAGATACTAGAGTAGATAGATACTAGTGTAGATAGATAGTAGAGTAGATAGATACTAGTGTAGATAGATAGATACTAGTGTAGATAGATACTAGTGTAGATAGATAGTAGAGTAGATAGATACTGGTGTAGATAGATAGTAGAGTAGATAGATACTAGAGTAGATAGATACTGGTGTAGATAGATACTGGTGTAGATAGATAGATAGTAGAGTAGATAGATACTAGTGTAGATAGATAGATACTAGTGTAGATAGATACTAGTGTAGATAGATACTAGTGTAGATAGATACTAGTGTAGATAGATAGATACTAGTGTAGATAGATACTAGTGTAGATAGATAGATACTAGAGTAGATAGATACTAGTGTAGATAGATAGATACTAGTGTAGATAGATACTAGAGTAGATAGATACTAGTGTAGATAGATACTAGTGTAGATAGATAGATAGTAGAGTAGATAGATACTAGTGTAGATAGATAGATACTAGTGTAGATAGATACTAGTGTAGATAGATAGTAAAGTAGATAGATACTAGAGTAGATAGATACTGGTGTAGATAGATACTGGTGTAGATAGATACTAGAGTAGATAGATACTAGTGTAGATAGATACTAGTGTAGATAGATAGTAGTGTAGATAGATACTAGTGTAGATAGATAGTAGAGTAGATAGATACTAGTGTAGATAGATACTAGTGTAGATAGATACTGGTGTAGATAGATACTGGTGTAGATAGGTACTGGTGTAGATAGATAGTAGAGTAGATAGATACTAGAGTAGATAGATACTGGTGTAGATAGATACTGGTGTAGATAGATACTAGAGTAGATAGATACTAGTGTAGATAGATACTAGTGTAGATAGATAGTAGAGTAGATAGATAGATACTAGTGTAGATAGATAGTAGAGTAGATAGATAGATACTAGAGTAGATAGATACTAGAGTAGATAGATAGTAGAGTAGATAGATAGTAGAGTAGATAGATAGTAGAGTAGATAGATAGTAGTGTAGATAGATAGTAGAGTAGATAGATAGATACTAGTGTAGATAGATAGTAGAGTAGATAGATAGATACTAGAGTAGATAGATACTAGTGTAGATAGATAGTAGAGTAGATAGATAGATACTAGTGTAGATAGATAGTAGAGTAGATAGATAGTAGAGTAGATAGATAGATACTAGAGTAGATAGATACTAGAGTAGATAGATACTAGAGTAGATAGATACTAGAGTAGATAGATAGTAGAGTAGATAGATAGTAGAGTAGATAGATAGTAGAGTAGATAGATAGATACTAGAGTAGATAGATACTAGAGTAGATAGATACTAGTGTAGATAGATAGTAGAGTAGATAGATAGTAGAGTAGATAGATACTAGTGTAGATAGATAGTAGAGTAGATAGATAGTAGTGTAGATAGATACTAGTGTAGATAGATACTAGTGTAGATAGATAGTAGAGTAGATAGATACTAGTGTAGATAGATACTAGAGTAGATAGATAGTAGTGTAGATAGATAGTAGTGTAGATAGATAGTAGTGTAGATAGATAGTAGAGTAGATAGATAGATACTAGAGTAGATAGATACTAGTGTAGATAGATACTAGAGTAGATAGATACTAGAGTAGATAGATAGTAGTGTAGATAGATAGTAGAGTAGATAGATAGTAGTGTAGATAGATAGTAGTGTAGATAGATAGTAGAGTAGATAGATAGATACTAGAGTAGATAGATACTAGTGTAGATAGATAGTAGAGTAGATAGATAGTAGTGTAGATAGATACTAGTGTAGATAGATACTAGTGTAGATAGATAGTAGAGTAGATAGATACTAGTGTAGATAGATACTAGAGTAGATAGATAGTAGAGTAGATAGATACTAGTGTAGATAGATACTAGAGTAGATAGATAGTAGTGTAGATAGATAGTAGTGTAGATAGATAGTAGAGTAGATAGATAGATACTAGAGTAGATAGATACTAGTGTAGATAGATAGTAGAGTAGATAGATAGTAGTGTAGATAGATACTAGTGTAGATAGATACTAGTGTAGATAGATAGTAGAGTAGATAGATACTAGTGTAGATAGATACTAGTGTAGATAGATAGTAGAGTAGATAGATACTAGAGTAGATAAATACTAGAGTAGATAGATAGTAGTGTAGATAGATAGTAGAGTAGATAGATACTAGTGTAGATAGATAGTAGAGTAGATAGATACTAGAGTAGATAGATAGTAGTGTAGATAGATAGTAGAGTAGATAGATACTAGTGTAGATAGATAGTAGAGTAGATAGATACTAGAGTAGATAGATAGTAGTGTAGATAGATAGTAGTGTAGATAGATACTAGAGTAGATAGATACTAGTGTAGATAGATAGTAGAGTAGATAGATACTAGTGTAGATAGATACTAGTGTAGATAGATAGTAGAGTAGATAGATACTAGAGTAGATAAATACTAGAGTAGATAGATAGTAGTGTAGATAGATAGTAGAGTAGATAGATACTAGTGTAGATAGATAGTAGAGTAGATAGATACTAGAGTAGATAAATACTAGAGTAGATAGATAGTAGTGTAGATAGATACTAGAGTAGATAGATACTAGTGTAGATAGATAGTAGAGTAGATAGATACTAGTGTAGATAGATACTAGTGTAGATAGATAGTAGAGTAGATAGATACTAGAGTAGATAAATACTAGAGTAGATAGATAGTAGTGTAGATAGATAGTAGAGTAGATAGATACTAGAGTAGATAGATACTAGAGTAGATAGATACTAGTGTAGATAGATACTAGTGTAGATAGATAGTAGAGTAGATAGATACTAGAGTAGATAGATACTAGAGTAGATAGATACTAGTGTAGATAGATACTAGAGTAGATAGATAGTAGTGTAGATAGATACTAGAGTAGATAGATACTAGTGTAGATAGATACTAGAGTAGATAGATACTAGAGTAGATAGATACTAGTGTAGATAGATAGTAGTGTAGATAGATAGATACTAGAGTAGATAGATACTAGTGTAGATAGATACTAGTGTAGATAGATAGTAGTGTAGGTAGATACTAGTGTAGATAGATACTAGAGTAGATAGATACTAGTGTAGATAGATACTAGTGTAGATAGATAGTAGAGTAGATAGATACTAGAGTAGATAGATACTAGTGTAGATAGATACTAGAGTAGATAGATAGTAGTGTAGATAGATACTAGAGTAGATAGATACTAGTGTAGATAGATACTAGAGTAGATAGATACTAGTGTAGATAGATAGTAGTGTAGATAGATAGATACTAGAGTAGATAGATACTAGTGTAGATAGATACTAGTGTAGATAGATAGTAGAGTAGATAGATACTAGTGTAGATAGATACTAGAGTAGATAGATACTAGAGTAGATAGATACTAGAGTAGATAGATACTAGTGTAGATAGATACTAGAGTAGATAGATACTAGAGTAGATAGATACTAGAGTAGATAGATACTAGAGTAGATAGATACTAGAGTAGATAGATACTAGTGTAGATAGATAGTAGTGTAGGTAGATACTAGTGTAGATAGATACTAGAGTAGATAGATACTAGTGTAGATAGATACTAGAGTAGATAGATACTAGAGTAGATAGATACTAGAGTAGATAGATACTAGAGTAGATAGATACTAGAGTAGATAGATACTAGAGTAGATAGATAGTAGTGTAGGTAGATACTAGTGTAGGTAGATACTAGTGTAGATAGATACTAGAGTAGATAGATACTAGAGTAGATAGATACTAGAGTAGATAAATACTAGTGTAGATAGATACTAGTGTAGATAGATACTAGAGTAGATAGATAGTAGTGTAGATAGATAGTAGAGTAGATAGATACTAGTGTAGATAGATACTAGAGTAGATAGATAGTAGTGTAGATAGATAGTAGAGTAGATAGATACTAGAGTAGATAGATACTAGAGTAGATAGATAGTAGTGTAGATAGATAGTAGAGTAGATAGATACTAGTGTAGGTAGATACTAGTGTAGATAGATACTAGAGTAGATAGATACTAGAGTAGATAGATACTAGAGTAGATAGATACTAGTGTAGATAGATAGTAGTGTAGATAGATACTAGAGTAGATAGATACTAGTGTAGATAGATAGTAGTGTAGGTAGATACTAGTGTAGGTAGATACTAGTGTAGATAGATACTAGAGTAGATAGATACTAGAGTAGATAGATACTAGAGTAGATAGATACTAGTGTAGATAGATACTAGTGTAGATAGATAGTAGTGTAGATAGATACTAGAGTAGATAGATACTAGAGTAGATAGATACTAGAGTAGATAGATACTAGTGTAGATAGATAGTAGAGTAGATAGATAGTAGAGTAGATAGATACTAGTGTAGGTAGATACTAGAGTAGATAGATACTAGAGTAGATAGATACTAGAGTAGATAGATACTAGAGTAGATAGATACTAGTGTAGATAGATAGTAGTGTAGATAGATAGACACTAGTGTAGATAGATACTAGAGTAGATAGATACTAGAGTAGATAGATAGTAGAGTAGATAGATAGTAGTGTAGATAGATAGTAGAGTAGATAGATACTAGAGTAGATAGATACTAGAGTAGATAGATAGTAGAGTAGATAGATAGTAGTGTAGATAGATAGTAGAGTAGATAGATACTAGAGTAGATAGATAGTAGAGTAGATAGATAGTAGTGTAGATAGATAGTAGAGTAGATAGATACTAGAGTAGATAGATAGTAGAGTAGATAGATAGTAGTGTAGATAGATAGTAGTGTAGATAGATACTAGAGTAGATAGATAGTAGAGTAGATAGATACTAGAGTAGATAGATACTAGAGTAGATAGATAGTAGTGTAGATAGATAGTAGTGTAGATAGATAGTAGAGTAGATAGATACTAGAGTAGATAGATACTAGAGTAGATAGATAGTAGAGTAGATAGATACTAGAGTAGATAGATAGTAGTGTAGATAGATAGTAGTGTAGATAGATAGTAGAGTAGATAGATACTAGAGTAGATAGATACTAGAGTAGATAGATAGTAGAGTAGATAGATACTAGAGTAGATAGATACTAGTGTAGATAGATAGTAGAGTAGATAGATAGTAGTGTAGATAGATAGTAGTGTAGATAGATAGTAGAGTAGATAGATAGTAGTGTAGATAGATAGTAGAGTAGATAGATACTAGTGTAGATAGATAGTAGAGTAGATAGATACTAGTGTAGATAGATACTAGTGTAGATAGATAGTAGTGTAGATAGATAGTAGAGTAGATAGATACTAGAGTAGATAGATACTAGAGTAGATAGATAGTATTGTAGATAGATAGTAGTGTAGATAGATAGTAGTGTAGATAGATAGTAGAGTAGATAGATACTAGAGTAGATAGATAGTAGAGTAGATAGATACTAGAGTAGATAGATAGTAGAGTAGATAGATAGTAGTGTAGATAGATAGTAGTGTAGATAGATAGTAGAGTAGATAGATAGTAGTGTAGATAGATAGTAGAGTAGATAGATAGTAGAGTAGATAGATACTAGAGTAGATAGATACTAGTGTAGATAGATACTAGTGTAGATAGATAGTATTGTAGATAAATAGTAGTGTAGATAGATACTAGTGTAGATAGATAGTATTGTAGATAGATAGTAGTGTAGATAGATAGTATTGTAGATAGATAGTAGAGTAGATAGATAGTAGTGTAGATAGATAGTAGAGTAGATAGATACTAGTGTAGATAGATACTAGAGTAGATAGATACTAGAGTAGATAGATACTAGAGTAGATAGATACTAGTGTAGATAGATAGTAGTGTAGATAGATAGATACTAGTGTAGATAGATACTAGAGTAGATAGATAGTAGAGTAGATAGATAGTAGTGTAGATAGATAGTAGAGTAGATAGATACTAGAGTAGATAGATAGTAGAGTAGATAGATAGTAGTGTAGATAGATAGTAGAGTAGATAGATACTAGAGTAGATAGATAGTAGAGTAGATAGATAGTAGTGTAGATAGATAGTAGTGTAGATAGATACTAGAGTAGATAGATAGTAGAGTAGATAGATACTAGAGTAGATAGATACTAGAGTAGATAGATAGTAGTGTAGATAGATAGTAGTGTAGATAGATAGTAGAGTAGATAGATACTAGAGTAGATAGATACTAGAGTAGATAGATAGTAGAGTAGATAGATACTAGAGTAGATAGATAGTAGTGTAGATAGATAGTAGTGTAGATAGATAGTAGAGTAGATAGATACTAGAGTAGATAGATACTAGAGTAGATAGATAGTAGAGTAGATAGATAGTAGTGTAGATAGATAGTAGTGTAGATAGATAGTAGAGTAGATAGATACTAGAGTAGATAGATACTAGAGTAGATAGATAGTAGAGTAGATAGATACTAGAGTAGATAGATACTAGTGTAGATAGATAGTAGAGTAGATAGATAGTAGTGTAGATAGATAGTAGAGTAGATAGATACTAGTGTAGATAGATAGTAGAGTAGATAGATACTAGTGTAGATAGATACTAGTGTAGATAGATAGTATTGTAGATAGATAGTAGAGTAGATAGATACTAGTGTAGATAGATACTAGTGTAGATAGATAGTAGTGTAGATAGATAGTAGAGTAGATAGATACTAGAGTAGATAGATACTAGAGTAGATAGATACTAGAGTAGATAGATAGTATTGTAGATAGATAGTAGTGTAGATAGATAGTAGTGTAGATAGATAGTAGAGTAGATAGATACTAGAGTAGATAGATAGTAGAGTAGATAGATACTAGAGTAGATAGATAGTAGAGTAGATAGATAGTAGTGTAGATAGATAGTAGTGTAGATAGATAGTAGAGTAGATAGATAGTAGTGTAGATAGATAGTAGAGTAGATAGATAGTAGAGTAGATAGATACTAGAGTAGATAGATACTAGTGTAGATAGATAGTATTGTAGATAAATAGTAGTGTAGATAGATACTAGTGTAGATAGATAGTAGAGTAGATAGATACTAGTGTAGATAGATAGTAGAGTAGATAGATACTAGTGTAGATAGATAGTATTGTAGATAGATAGTAGAGTAGATAGATAGTAGTGTAGATAGATAGTAGTGTAGATAGATAGTATTGTAGATAAATAGTAGAGTAGATAGATACTAGTGTAGGTAGATACTAGTGTAGGTAGATACTAGTGTAGATAGATACTAGTGTAGGTAGATACTAGTGTAGATAGATACTAGAGTAGATAGATACTAGAGTAGATAGATACTAGTGTAGGTAGATACTAGTGTAGATAGATACTAGAGTAGATAGATACTAGAGTAGATAGATACTAGTGTAGGTAGATACTAGTGTAGATAGATACTAGAGTAGATAGATACTAGAGTAGATAGATACTAGTGTAGGTAGATACTAGTGTAGGTAGATACTAGTGTAGATAGATACTAGTGTAGATAGATACTAGTGTAGGTAGATACTAGTGTAGATAGATACTAGAGTAGATAGATACTAGTGTAGGTAGATACTAGTGTAGATAGATACTAGTGTAGATAGATACTAGAGTAGATAGATAGTAGAGTAGATAGATATATAGTAGTTGTGTAGATAGATAGATACTAGTGTAGATAGATAGTAGAGTAGATAGATAGTAGTGTAGATAGATAGATACTAGAGTAGATAGATACTAGAGTAGATAGATACTAGTGTAGGTAGATACTAGTGTAGATAGATACTAGAGTAGATAGATACTAGAGTAGATAGATACTAGTGTAGGTAGATACTAGTGTAGATAGATACTAGAGTAGATAGATACTAGAGTAGATAGATACTAGTGTAGGTAGATACTAGTGTAGATAGATACTAGTGTAGGTAGATACTAGTGTAGATAGATACTAGAGTAGATAGATAGTAGAGTAGATAGATATATAGTAGTTGTGTAGATAGATAGATACTAGTGTAGATAGATAGTAGAGTAGATAGATAGTAGTGTAGATAGATAGTAGTGTAGATAGATAGTAGAGTAGATAGATAGTAGTGTAGATAGATAGTAGAGTAGATAGATACTAGTGTAGATAGATAGTAGAGTAGATAGATAGTAGTGTAGATAGATAGTAGAGTAGATAGATAGTAGAGTAGATAGATACTAGTGTAGATAGATAGTAGAGTAGATAGATAGTAGTGTAGATAGATAGTAGTGTAGATAGATAGTAGAGTAGATAGATAGTAGAGTAGATAGATACTAGAGTAGATAGATAGTTGTGTAGATAGATAGTAGTACCGGGTTGCAGAGTTAACCCTCGCTGCAGCCTGGAGGCTACAGGCTAGCAGGAGACATGTTAGTGTGTCTCTTTGTTTTGTTCTGTTACAACGACCTGTGCGGAATGCTTTGGCGATACCATGTTTAACACGTGGTCGCGCCAATAACGCCCCATTGTATTGTATTGTATTGTAAACAGAGGGGCTAACCCGAGCTGTAAACCGAGCGCTCCCTCAGTGTGTGTGCGGGACCCGGACCTGAGGAGAACCGGGCCGTGCTGGTCTTACTAATCTTAATGCATTCCTATCTTAACGCATTCCTATCTTAACGCATTCCTATCTTAATGCATTCCTATCTTAATGCATGTCTTACTTGATATGTTTCTTACCTGCTGCTCCGGGTTCTGGTTCTTCTGCGGGCGCGCTCCGGTTGAGGCGAGGGGCGGGACTTCCGCCTTCCGGTGATTGGCCCGCAGATATCTTACGTCACTTTCCTCTCAGACAGCGCGGCCTCTGATTGGTCGGTGGAATGTTCCTTCCTGCTGCGGGTTTTCAGTGTTTAAAGGGGCTCCCGTTCCCTCACGGTGCAACGACTAACAAACACAACAAACAAACCCTACGGAGGCCGCGAGGCGCCTTAAACATGCCGCACACGCTCGGTGCAGGCCGCCATCTTAGTTTTGTTGTTCTGCTGTGGGGGGGCGGGTCTTCGGAGCGACGTCACGAGTTGACGCTTTAACAAACAAAAGAAATGTCGAAATATTTAAAAATATCTGATTTCTGCTGTTGTTGTTGTTCTGCTGCTGCTGACTAAATAACTAATGTGAAGGTAATGACATTCAAACATTGGTCATTTTACAAACCGAAAGCCTCACTCTCTATGAACGACCGACGCCTTGCAAACGATCTGAATCAGTTCTACTGTAGATTTGAAGTCAAAGAGTTCAGTCCTGACACCATCCCCCGTGACGCCTCCCAACCAGTGGCGGTTCTAGACCAATTCGACTGGGGGGGCCAGGCTGGGGCCAGTTATTTTCTGAGGGGGGCACAATAAATGCAGGACGAAAAAGACAAAGACAGTATGAAGTAATTGCGCATAAGAAAACAATGCAATATAGTTATTGGTATTTGTTTCATTACACATTATTATATGCTTACCTTTAACGTTTGTGTGCTGTTTGGGTCTGTGGGACCCGTTTTCAGTGTTTACTAAAATAAATTGTATGCAATTAAATTATTTGAACCAGCTGTATTTGGGGTTGGACCTCACATCCTCTAGGGGGGAAGATCTTTTTTTTAAATGTTGAAGTTAAATGCATCAATCGGGTGCACTTTGAGCACAAAATGAATTTATGGATACAGCTCTCAACACTCGTATGAAAGGGAGCTGTATACTTTTCAATAATCCAAACATCTTTAGAATATGATCACAACCAATAACAAATCATTTAAACTTATTTATTCTTATCTCATGTTACCTAGTTAGCAATCTTTCTTTTTATTTATGCATATTTGACTGATCACTCCCCTTTTAAACTGTTTTTTTTTTTTTTTACTGTCCTATAGTACAGGGGTTCCCAACCCCCGGTCCGCGGACGGTACCGGGCCGCAGAGGTGTTACTGCCGGGCCGCGAAATAGCTGTGAGTTTATCGTAATATTTGCAGAATTATAAATATATAAAAATATTTTATCATAATATTTTTTTTCAAAAAGTGTTTAATTTTCGCACCTATACCAGTCATATTATTTCATCCAGTAGCCTAGTTAATCTTTGACCAGAAAACCGTTGAAAATTGCTTTTATGATGTTCCGAGAGATTCGGCGGCTCAGCCTAAGGTCTCAGCCTCTTGTGCGCACGAGAAAGTTACCGGTACGTAGGAAGAGGAGCACACAGGAGACTACCGTTTCATTGCAGACTGTTGTGTTTATGTGGGGAAATGGCAGTGCATACATTATTTGAGATATATTTCAAACTCGGACTTCATTTTAAGGACATGTCGGCCAGGGTGTAGAGCTATTTGTTTAAGCACCGGATTGGCAAAACAGGAGAGTCTGTAAACCAGTCTGCCTTGATCTATGAATTCATGTCCGGGACTCTCACAGTATCTGCTGCCCACAGCTGTTTTATAGAAGGAAAACCTCCTTCACTTCATGAAATGGCTGCAGCATCAGGAGGCAGCGGGACGTATACTCCGCCTCTGAGAAGTGCAGCACCAGCGGGTAAAGAGCTGTGCCTTTTTACGCACCGCCTTCGCTGTGTTTACCTTCATCAGAACAGCTTAAGAGTGACTGCAGGCTGCTACGTGTTAACCAACACACCTCTACACACATCTCTACACACATCGAACTGCCCGATTACTCCCCCTTTTATTAGTTTTATGAAGGAGATGTCCAGTCACCAAGGCGCATGATGTGTGTGTGCATGTGCTCTGCTCAGCTCAGCTCTGTGTGTTCGGTGTGTTTGTGTCTGTCCGACACCGGCATTTGTTTTCAAATGACCATGAACAGTCATTTACACACATCTGGCTAACTCCATAGGTAGCCTATATGCGGGTGTTCCCAAAATAAATTAGTTTAATCTTAATCTCGATGTAGTGCTAAATGCACCGGAACGAACGACACTATCATAATATCTTCTGAAAACAAATGCCAGTGCCAAACACCACCACAGCACACACACACCACACACACACACACACACACACACACACACACACACACACACACACACACACACACACACACACACACACACACACACACATCTCCTTCATAATGCCTTCTCCTCGTTTTCCCAGCATTCACTGGATTATCCGTAAATCAAACAAATCCAAAACGTTGATTTATCTGTTTTCCCGTTTTGGTTTAAAAACTGAATAACGTCGGTTTTTTGGTTTTCCGTTTTTCCGAAAAACAAAAAACGACACCGGTTCTTTTTTAAACGTTGTTAATATGTTTTGGATGCATATTGTTCTAGTATTTGTTCAGGCTGTTACATATAATTAGCCTCTGTTGCTACCTGCTGGTGGTGAGTAAATATTAAAATCAGTTAAAATTGACAACCGGTCCGCGATTTTTTTTTAATGTATCTGCCGGTCCTTGGCACAATAAAGGTTGGGAACCCCTGCTATAGTACACATTGGAATGATTCTTACTTAATTTTTTACAACTATATTAAATAGATAAAGGTGTTCTCGCTCACAGAGGCTGTGTGCTCCTCCGTGGCGATGACGGCTTGCGTTAAAAAAATTAAAAAAACATATTTGTAAAGTGGGGGCTATTGAGGGCTTGCGAGCTACCGGTAGCTCGGGATCGACGTGTTGGAGACCCCTGCTCTAATGGGTCCGACTACAATGACAAATATCGTTAGTTTCGCCTATTCCGTCAGCCAAGAAATCGTTTAATCATAAACTATTTCTTTTTTTTTTTTTCATTTTCAGGGGGGCCACAGGGGGGTCCAAAGTCAGTGTTAGGGGGGCACTGGCCCTCCCTGGCCCCCCCTTAGAACCGCCCCTGATTCGGCGGCTCAGCCTAAGGTCTCAGCCTCTTGTGCGCACGAGAAAGTTACCGGTACGTAGGAAGAGGAGCACACAGGAGACAACCGTTTCATTGCAGACTGTTGTGTTTATGTGGGGAAATGGCAGTGCATACATTATTTGAGATATATTTCAAACTCGGACTTCATTTTAAGGACATGTCGGCCAGGGTGTAGAGCTATTTGTTTAAGCACCGGATTGGCAAAACAGGAGAGTCTGTAAACCAGTCTGCCTTGATCTATGAATTCATGTCCGGGACTCTCACAGTATCTGCTGCCCACAGCTGTTTTATAGAAGGAAAACCTCCTTCACTTCATGAAATGGCTGCAGCATCAGGAGGCAGCGGGACGTATACTCCGCCTCTGAGAAGTGCAGCACCATCGGGTAAAGAGCTGTGCCTTTTTACGCACCGCCTTCGCTGTGTTTACCTTCATCAGAACAGCTTAAGAGTGACTGCAGGCTGCTACGTGTTAACCAGACACACATCTCTACACACATCGAACTGCCCGATTACTCCCCCTTTTATTAGTTTTATGAAGGAGATGTCCAGTCACCAAGGCGCATGATGTGTGTGTGCATGTGCTCTGCTCAGCTCAGCTCTGTGTGTTCGGTGTGTTTGTGTCTGTCCGACACCGGCATTTGTTTTCAAATGACCATGAACAGTCATTTACACACATCTGGCTAACTCCATAGGTAGCCTATATGCGGGTGTTCCCAAAATAAATTAGTTTAATCTTAATCTCGATGTAGTGCTAAATGCTGTCGGAGTGCACCGGAACGAACGACACTATCATAATATCTTCTGAAAACAAATGCCAGTGCCAAACACACACACACACACACACACACACACACACACACACACACACACACACACACACACACACACACACACACACACACACACACACACACACACACACACACACACACACACACACACACACACACACACACACACACCCCTTCATAATGCCTTCTCCTCGTTTTCCCAGCATTCACTGGATTATCCGTAAATCAAACAAATCCAAAACGTTGATTTATCTGTTTTCCCGTTTTGGTTTAAAAACTGAATAACGTCGTTTTTTTGGTTTTCCGTTTTTCCGAAAAACCAAAAAACGACACCGGTTCTTTTTTAAACGTTGTTAATATGTTTTGGATGCATATTGTTCTAGTATTTGTTCAGGCTGTTACATATAATTAGCCTCTGTTGCTACCTGCTTGTGGTGAGTAAATATTAAAATCAGTTAAAATTGACAACCGGTCCGCGATTTTTTTTTAATGTATCTGCCGGTCCTTGGCACAATAAAGGTTGAGAACCCCTGCTATAGTACACATTGGAATGATTCTTACTTAATTTTTTACAACTATATTAAATAGATAAAGGTGTTCTCGCTCACAGAGGCTGTGTGCTCCTCCGTGGCGATGACGGCTTGCGTTAAAAAAATTAAAAAAACATATTTGTAAAGTGGGGGCTATTGAGGGCTTGCGAGCTACCGGTAGCTCGGGATCGACGTGTTGGAGACCCCTGCTCTAATGGGTCCGACTACAATGACAAATATCGTTAGTTTCGCCTATTCCGTCAGCCAAGAAATCGTTTATTCATAAACTATTTCTTTTTTTTTTTTTCATTTTCAGGGGGGCCACAGGGGGGTCCAAAGTCAGTGTTAGGGGGGCACTGGCCCTCCCTGGCCCCCCCTTAGAACCGCCCCTGCTCCCAACAGCTTCAGTCTCACACCTCCACGTCCCCTTCAGACCCCATTTACACAGGAACGCAAACGAACCGAATTCGATTTAAAAAAAAGTCTTCCGTTCACACGCATTCGGCTCAATGCGTGTGAAGCTCGAAAGCGCTGGAGACGCTGTAGTACATATGCCGGGCCACAAAATACACCAAAAGCAGCGAAGAAGACCCCCGAGCATGGTTGCCATGGTTGCCCTTCTGTTTATTCTCTGCGGTGGATTTAGCAACATGTAGGTCATGTAGTTCTCCATGTCCACTTGTTGCTGATGGTTGTGGTCGAGGAACTGTAGATTTTGCACTAACATCTGTAGCATGGTCAGTAGCTACTGCTACTGCTACTGACCATGCTACAGCAGTGAGCAGCAGAGGTGGGGAGAGGCGGGGCTATGGCTTAGCCGTTTGGCCCCCCAGTGCGTTCCGTCTGCAGATGTATCCACCTTGGGACCCGTTATCGTTTGCGTGGTCCGTTTCCGCATTTCCGTTACGGCCTCGTGTGAACAAATGGGCTATACGCGAGAGAAAAGTAGCGGATACAACCTGTTTCGTTCTCGTGTAAACAGCACATCAGTGTCCCACCCTCCCACACCACTGACCTCCCCCGACACATCAGATACTCTCTCTAACAATGAAAGGGATGTAAACAGACTATTCAGAAAACTCAGTAGCAGAAAAGCTGCTGGCCCTGACAATGTCCCCCCCTCCACCCTGAAGCTCTGTGCTGATCAGCTGTCTCTGGTGTTTACAGACATCTTCAAATCTACAAAGACTATCCAGCAGTACAGTAACACACTCAAAGCAGCCCGGTCTAATTACTACTCACAACTCATTCAGTCTGGCTCCAGCAACCCCAAGCGTCTGTTCTCCACCATCAGCAAACTTCTCAAACCCTGTGACAACGCCACCTCATCCTTCACCACGGAACAGTGCAACTCCCCTCTCGTTTTTCCAAACTAAAATCAGCAACATTTACAGCAATCGAACCTTCATCAGCACTCCAACATATCCAGAACTCTGCTGGCCGCCTCCTCACCCACACCCGCTCCCGAGACCAATCACTCCTGAGACCACATCGCATGAACCACATTATTTGTTATATCCAATAACAGCCCATATCCAAAACCAAAACAATATCCAAAATCCAATAACAAAAACATCCCATATCCAATAACCAATAACATCCCATATCCAATAACCAATAACATCCCATATCCAATAACCAATAACATCCCATATCCAGTAACCAATAACATCCCATATCCAATAACCAATAACATCCCATATCCAATAACCAATAACCAAACATTGAAACTTGTTCAAAGAGCAATCTTTTCCCACTTCCTTTAGCTCTTTCCTGTTCTCTGGTTTAGCGCCTGGCCGCTCACACATCACTCAGAGAGATGGTTTGTTTTTGGAACATTTATTTCCATGTTATGGTTTCCATGTCTTCCCTGGTCGTTCTCTTCTTGAAACACAAGGTTTCTTACCAGACGATGTTGAAACAGTTTCGTCACTTAAATAAACAAATCGTAACTTCTCTGCCGTGCAGCGCTCGAAAAACCGCGTGGCTTCAGAACCCAAATAGAACCCAGAGTATAATCAGCAGGACTCTTTTAACCGGCTGAGGCCATCGCAGCACCAATCAGCCGCTCCGCCCAGCGCCAATCAGCCGCTCCGCCCAGCGCCAATCAGCCGCTCCGCCCAGCGCCAATCAGTCGCTCCGCCCAGCGCCAATCAACCGCTCCGCCCAGCGCCAATCAGCCGCTCCGCCCAACCGTGGCTGCGGATCACGATCAACTGACACCAATCAATTATACTCCATTACACACATTAAATAATCAAAATAATAAATCAAGGTTTTGGCTCCTACACTTGTTAGTTGTATTGTTGTTGGTTCATGTATAGTTGTGAGAGTCCCCGCCCTCCTGCTCCTCTATGAGGCAGTAAAGACTAGTTCTCAACACGTTTTTAAAGTCTATCTTATCTTATTTCACCTAGCTAACAGAAGTGATGAAACTCAGCGACACCTAAACAACATTCAGTTTCATTGTTTACATTTTCATTAATAACCCTAAGTACATCACATTACGTCATATTACATCACATAGCATTTAGCTGAGGCTTTCATCCACTTACAATAAGTGCAGTAAACCATAAGGACTCAGAACTCAGGAAAACAAGAACAGTGCTGACATATTCGCTTCAGAAAACAGACCCAAGGTTTTTAATTATTATTGTTGTTATTATTGTGCAAGGTATAAGAGAAACAGGTGTTCAGTTTGCGTCTGAAGATATGTAGACTCTCTGCTGTCCTGATATCAGGCAAGCTCCTTCCACCAATCAGGAGCCAGGATAGCATACAGGTGAGTCTTTGTTGAGGAGTTACCTGGTTCCACTCGCAGTGAGGGAGGAGCAAGCTGATTGGCTGATGCAGACCGAAGTCCTGGAGAGTCCTTACCTGGAGAGTCCTTACCTGGAGAGGTAAGTTCAGGTGTCTACAGGTGAGTTCAGGTGAGTTCAGGGGTCTACAGGTGAGTTCAGGTGTCTACAGGTGAGTTCAGGTGACTACAGGTGAGTTCAGGTGACTACAGGTGAGTTCAGGTGAGTTCAGGTGACTACAGGTGAGTTCAGGTGAGTTCAGGTGACTACAGGTGAGTTCAGGTGAGTTCAGGTGACTACAGGTGAGTTCAGGTGACTACAGGTGAGTTCAGGTGACTACAGGTGGCAGAGAGACGGACCAGGGGGGGCGCTGCGGATCTTCAGGAGGGGGCCTCTGGAGGGGGCGGGGCCTGTCCTGTCCTGAGAGACCGGGGACCAGCTGACCCAGAGACGCAGCTGTGGGGACAGGAAGCAGAGATCAGCTGACCGCAAGGATCTAATCTGATGAGGCCATTGGCCAGGTGAGTTCAGGTGACCTACCCTGGATGAGGGTGAGAGGCTGCATGGTCTGGCCCGGCTGCAGGCTCAGCAGCAGAGGACCATGGTTCATCATCGGGAAGCCCTGCAGGGAAATCACAAGAACATAAGTAACAATTAAAGAGTGATATGTCATAAAGAGTGATATGTCATAAAGAGTGATATGTAATAAAGAGTGATATGTAATAAAAAGTGATATGTCATAAATAAAGAGTGATATGTAATAAAGAGTGATATATACAAAATGAAGAGTGATATAGGGTTAGGAACGAGCTGTAGCGTCACAACTCAAGCATCATCTCTCTGCCAATAACCTCTATGAAACTTTTCAATCCGGATTCCGCTCAAACCACAGTACCGAAACCGCACTCCTCAAAATCACAAATGACCTTCTCCTCTCCTCCGACGCCGGTAACCTCAACATCCTCATCCTCCTTGACCTCAGCGCTGCCTTCGACACCATCAATCACTCCATCCTCCTCACCCGTCTTGAAACCACTTTCAACATCACCGGCACTGCCCTCTCTTGGTTCACATCATACCTCTCGGACAGAAACCAGTTCATCTGCATCAATAACTGCAAATCCCCCAAGGTTTCCCCCAAGGTTCAGTTCTCGGCCCCCTCCTCTTCATCCTCTACCTGCTTCCCTTGGTCACTTAATCCGCCGTCATGGACTTCAATTCCACTGCTTTGCCGACGACATCCAGCTTCTCATCTCCACCAAGTCCATCTCCACTGCTACCCACTCCATCCTGACAAACTGCATCACTGAAATAAAATCCTGGCTCCAACTCAACTTCCTGAAACTCAACTGCGATAAATCTGAGATAATAATCATTGGACCAAAAAAGCTCACCACACCTATCCATAACTTCACCCTCAACATAGACGGCTTCCCAGTTCAAACTTCCCCTCACATCCGGAACCTAGGCATCATATTTGACCAAACCCTCTCCTTCAACAAATACATCAAACAGATCACCAAGACAGCCTTCTTCAACCTCAAAAACATCGCCCGTCTACGTCCATCCCTCTCCCCCACTGCTGCAGAAACCCTCATCCACGCCTTCATCACCTCCCGTCTGGACTATTGCAACAGCCTTCTCTATGGTTCACCTGCAAAAATCCTCAACAAACTTCAATACATCCAGAACTCTGCCGCCCGTCTACTCACCCACACCCGAATCCGAGAACACATTACGCCCGTCCTCACCAAGCTCCACTGGCTCCCCCTCCCCCAGAGCATTCAGTACAAAATCCTCCTGATGACGTACAAAGCCCTCCATAACCTGGCCCCATCCCACCTGACTGACCTCCTCCACAGACACACTCCCACTCGCTCCCTCCGCTCTGCTGCTGCCAACCTCCTGTCCCCCCCACCTGACTGACCTCCTCCACAGACACACTCCCACTCGCTCCCTCCGCTCTGCTGCTGCCAACCTCCTGTCCCCCCACCTGACTGACCTCCTCCACAGACACACTCCCACTCGCTCCCTCCGCTCTGCTGCTGCCAACCTCCTGTCCCCCCACCTGACTGACCTCCTCCACAGACACACTCCCACTCGCTCCCTCCGCTCTGCTGCTGCCAACTTCCTGTCCCCCCACCTGACTGACCTCCTCCACAGACACACTCCCACTCGCTCCCTCCGCTCTGCTGCTGCCAACCTCCTGTCCCCCCCACCTGACTGACCTCCTCCACAGACACACTCCCACTCGCTCCCTCCGCTCTGCTGCTGCCAACCTCCTGTCCCCCCCACCTGACTGACCTCCTCCACAGACACACTCCCACTCGCTCCCTCCGCTCTGCTGCTGCCAACCTCCTGTGCCCCCCCACCCGGACCAACCTCAAGTCCTGGGGCGGCAGAGCCTTCTCCGTTGCTGCACCCACCCTCTGGAACTCACTACCCCAATCCATCAGACTCTTCCTCCCTGACCGCATTCAAAACATCACTCAAAACATCACTCAAAACCCACCTGTTCAACACTGCATTCAACCACTGACCCCCCCCCCCCCCTATTCTCTGTTTTGTTTATCTCTTTTTGTATTTTTCTTTGTTTTGTTTTTTGTTTTTTAACTCTCTGTCAAAGCGTCTTTGAGTTTCCTGAAAAGCGCTATACAAGCCTCATGTATTCTTATTATGACATACATAAAGAGTGATTTATAATAAAGAGTGATTTCTACAAAATAAAGAGTGATGTATTATAAAGAGTGATATGTCATAAATAAAGAGTGATTTATAATAAAGAGTGATTTATAATAAAGAGTGATGTCATACATAAAGAGTGATATATTATAAAGAGTGATATCTCATAAATAAAGAGTGATTTATAATAAAGAGTGATATGTCATAAATAAAGAGTGATTCATTAGTGCGGGTAGTTTTTCAGGCCTCAGGCTTGAAAATGACATGCCCCGAAAGAATGAGTATATCTTCATTTCTAAAAGGGGTAAATGAAGAATCTTTGTTCTCAAAGCAAGGATACACCTGTGAGTTGGCTGTAGAAGTGTCAGAGTGAATTCAGATGGAACATAGTAAAACAACTACAATTCTCATTTCCGCCTAGAACACAAAAACATTATTTATAGTGAAACCAGCCTTGAATGATGGGATAGTAGACCAGAACCTGTAGGGATCCAAAGCAATATATCATAAGTACCCTGTGTCAGGATAGATGCTAATTTAAGAGACTTGAATTAAAAAAAACATGTTGGCACAGGTAGGTCCAGGCTCACCTTTGGGTACATTGGTTACCATCAGTGCCATTGGACCTTTCTCAGGTACCACACTGTAAAACTCATTGTATTTCATTGAAATATCACAATAGGTGTTCATTCCATCCAAATACAACTGCTTTTGACCTTTTGGAAGATTCACCCAGACCTCTATACCTTTTCCCATTCAACAAAAACACATACACAGGAAATGAAGTTTGACTCCAACTGAAGCAGATTTATTTTAAACATTTTACCAACATAATACACAAGAAAACTACACTCTAAAATCAAAAGGTAAAAACAACAATCACTTTTTTTTGGTAAAGAACAACACACTGGCAAAACTGTATACACCCTGAATGTTACAGTGTTTGGTCGTGCCACTCCTTGAAACAGTTCTTTCTACAAGTGAAGCACAGAGGGACCATGCACTTCCTGCAGTACACAGGTGTCTTCACCCTCTTCTTGCCAGCATTAGAGCAGTTCTTGCAGTACTTCCTCGACTTGGTGGCATCTTCCCCATAATACACGGGCATGCATGTGAGGTGGGGGGGATGGTGCTGCTGATGCTTCTGCTGCAGGGACTCCAGCAAACTCCAACATCTCTGCAGCCAGCTTCTCCCTGAAGGACTTCTGGGTGTGTGGCTTCGTCCTGGCGGGGTCACTCTTCATCTTGTACAGCTCCTTGTGGAGAAGGAAGCTGTTCACCACTGCAATGTCCATAAAATGGTAAAAAAAAGTCTTGTACCATTTCATTGTTTTGTGGTGAACGCTGTAGTACCCAATCAAAGCGCCTGACACATCCACGCCACCATGCTTCGGTTGTAGTCCAGCACAGCGTCAGGAACAGGAACAGTCTTCGTCTGCCACACACCAGCCTGTTTCACTTTCCGCTGGACAGTCTGACCGCTGAAGGCCTCGTGCACTGTGGAGCACATGGACACTTCACGGGTGTCCATCCACTTCACGAACAGGATTTTGCCTTTCCTTATCCACCGCAAATCTCCCCTTTCTGCCTTTTTCGGTAGGTCATTCAACTCCGTCCGTGGAAACTCCATTTTATTTTTTCTAATGGTCCCACAACAGCCAATGTTTTTTGTGGACAAATCCTCGAAGAGGGCAGGGCTGGTGTAAAAGTTGTCCACAAAGAGTGTGTAGCCCTGACCGAGCAGAGGGAGAGGCAGGAGGTCCATCACGGAGGAGTAGCTGAGTCCACGGCCTGCGGTGAACTCACTCTTCCCCGTGTACACAAAGAAGTTCCAGGTGTATGCCGTTGAGGAGTCCGCCAGCACAAACAGTTTGTACCCCCACTTTGTTGGCTTGTCCTTCATGTACTGCTTCATGCTGATGCGGGCCTTGGAGGCGACCATCCTCTCATCTATTGAAATGTTCCGATAGGGCTGGAAATGTGCTTTGCAGGCAGTAACGATGTCCGTGTAAAGGGGCTTGATCTTGAAGAGTCTGTCGTACTCGGGGGTGTTCCTTTTGCGCTCGTTTTCCTCGTCTTCTTCAGGGTTGCTCATGTGCAGCGACCACAAGATGGCTTCAAAGCGTGACCGGGACATTTTCTCCGATGGGAATTGGAAGTTGTACGGCCATTTCTTCCTCCAGTAGTCCGATCTGTGGTGAACGTGGACGAGGCCGGAGAAAATGATAATGGCCAGGAAAACATAAAAGTCCCTCACAGTCAGCACTTTCCAAACGTGCTTCTTTCCAGCCTGTGACCTCTTCAGGGCATTTGCATTGGTGTTGTCGACGAGCCTCTGGACCACGGAGGAGCTGAAGAACATTCTGAAGAGGGAGAGGGGAGACCACGCTGTGATGGGGTCTAACGCGGGGCCGGGGACCCTGGCTGGCATGAACCTGCGTGGCTCTTGGTCTTTGGTCTTTCTCCTCTCTGGTGTGCCACCTGAGGTCTTCCTCTGTCGTTCTGGAAGAGGGAAACACACCTCGGGGAGACCCACCTCGGGGAGACCCACTTCTGGGGGACCCATCTCGGGGAGACTCACCTCGGGGAGACCCGCCTCGGGGAGACCCGCCTCGGGGAGACCCACCTCGGGGAGACCCACCTCGGCCACGCTTCCTGGGTGTGGCTGATTTATATGACGCTTTTCCTTTTCTTTTGTGCTGCGTCTCTTTGGGTGATTCGGAATCAGATGAAGAAGATGATGGCTGAGGAGGGGTACGTGTGGATGGTCTCAGCTGAGTGGAAGCAGGCGATGATGGCTGAGGATGTGAGGGTGGAGCAGAAGCCATTTTAGGCTCGTAATCTTCATCACTGTGAAAACAAATGTGGAAAAAAAAACAAATAGATGAATTCACTGGCCTATACTTTTGAAAATGTAACTCCAAACAGACACGTAACATTATATGGATGGATATATATCAATATTCCAATTACTTTGTATATAGACTATTCTGCTCTATCTCTATTATATTCTATTTTATTTTATTTACTTGCACTATTGTCTGTTTTATTGTCGTAGCACTGTTGGAGGAGCCTGTGACCTCAGATGTTCCTGCTGTCTGACATTAATCCTCTCAAGAGGTTTGTTGTGAGCTGCATCCTTCCCGGCCGACAGTCATACTCCATCGCGGAACTAGTCCAGCTAAAGCACACATCCACTGCACCATGCCCGACGATGATCTCCGCCATCAGTGAACATGGACTGCTACAACGACCCAAATACATTCACCGAAGCTCCGGACGAAAGTTGGTTTACTCCGGTCCGATCATTCCATCATCCCTGGTCTGCTGCGCGCCCTGACACACCCCCTCCACTTCATCAGCACAACAACCAACACGTGCACTCTGCCTGCCTACGCCTCTTCCCAAAGCACCCCAGCCTGTTCAAACTCAAACTAGCTCTGTTTAAAACCCGGTCTCTAAACAACAAGGGTCTCATTCTCAATGACTTCATCACTGACAATAATCTGGACTTTCTCTGTATCACAGAACCACAGGAATACCTCTCCCTCAACCAGACAACACCCCCAGGATACACATATATTGGAAACCCGCCACCATGGGCGTGGAGGTGGAATTGCCACAATTCTAAGAAATAATATAAAAACAATTGCAATAACCATCCCTTGCCCCTCCTCATTGGAACACCTTGCATTTAAACTGTCTGGTCCAAAACCCCTGGTTACAGCAGTCATTTACCGTCCCCCCAAACCAAACCCTGCTTTCCCCTCGGATCTTGCTGAATTCCTCACACAACTCTGCTCCATCTCTCCATCTGTGTTATTACTTGGTGATTTCAATATTCATGTCGACTCAAACGACTCCAGTACCGCTTCAGAACTCCTGGACATACTCAACTGTTTCAATATCACACAACACGTTGATTTTCCTACCCATAAAAAAGGTCACACACTGGACCTGATCTGCACCACTGGCACCGCCATCAGCAACCTGACTGTCCACTGTTGTGCTGATGACACACAGCACTACCTCTCAACAAAATCTATTTCTCCAACCACCCCCTCCCAGCTCACCCCCTCCCAGCTCAGCCCCTCCCAGCACAGCCCCTCCCAGCTCAGCCGTACGTACGTACCCGCTCACCCCAAGATTTTTCACTTACCATCGCCGGCTCCATTGTCAACCCCTCCACTCACGTCCGTAACCTTGGCATCATCCTCGAACCCCTCCCTCACTTTCCTCCCTCACTTTCCTCCCTCACGTCAACCAGGTCACAAAAAACGCTTTCTTCCATTTAAAGAACATCGCCCGCATCAGACCCTCTCTCTCCCTCTCTTCAGACCCTCCCTCTCTTCAGACCCTCTCTCTCCCTCTCTTCAGACCCTCTCTCTCCCTCTCATCAGACCCTCCTCTCTTCTCTTCAGACCCCTCTCTCTTCAGACCCTCTCTCTCCCTCTCATCAGACCCTCTCTCTCCCTCTCTTCAGACCCTCCCTCTCTTCAGACCCTCTCTCTCCCTCTCATCAGACCCTCCCTCTCCCTCTCATCAGACCCTCCCTCTCTTCAGACCCTCCCTCTCATCAGACCCTCTCTCTCTTCAGACCCTCTCTCTCCCTCTCATCAGACCCTCCCTCTCTTCAGACCCTCTCTCTCCCTCTCATCAGACCCTCCCTCTCTTCAGACCCTCTCTCTCCCTCTCATCAGACCCTCCCTCTCTTCAGACCCTCTCTCTCCCTCTCATCAGACCCTCCCTCTCATCAGACCCTCTCTCTCCCTCTCATCAGACCCTCCCTCTCATCAGACCCTGCCTCTCTTCAGACCCTCCCCCTCCCTCTCTTCAGACCCTCCCTCTCATCCACCGCTGCTGAAACTCTGATCCATGACTTCATAACATCCCGACTGGATTACTGCAACAGCATCCTCTACGGTTCACCTGCAAACATCCTCAATAAACTTCAATATGTCCAAAACCCATCTGCCCGTACGCTCACCTCCAGCCGACGCTCCGACCACATCACCCCTATCCTCCACGACCTCCACTGGCTCCCCATCAAACACCGCATTGACTTTCAAATCTTACTTTTCACCTACAAAGTCCTCAACAACCTTGGTGCCTTCGCAGCAGCAGCCCCCCCCCTCTGGACCCCCCTCGCAGCTGGCCTATACTTTTAGTAACACTATATGGATGTTGAGGTAAGCCCTGTGCTGGGGAAGCCAACATACCATCCAGTTTGAGTGTGTGTCTTCACTAAATTCCTTGCAGGATAAGAAGGCGGATAGAGGAATAATCTTACACCAAGTAATCGATCAAAAAGAGAGATTACATACCTTTCCGATGGTGGAAGTACATAATCAGAGTCACTACTGTCCGGGTGTAGTTCTGGCTGCAGGAGGTCCTCGTCGTCCGACTCAGAGTCGACCGGTAAAATAGCTGCCCCGCTATCTTCAGCCAGAATGGCCAGTACCTCCTCAGTGGTACAAGTCTTTTTCCTGCCTGCCATTGTTGCAATTGGCTTATTTGGCAAAATGGCAAGAAAAGAGAAATAAACAATTCCTAAATGCAAAGAAATCACCGTTCTTGAAACCTGCTGTGCGTTATGATGCGCCAGCTGCCAGGCAGACCTATACGTTACGCGGGACCCTATCTCTGGAACCCATTGGTCAAATTGGGTGATTGACACCTCTTTGTAAAATTAAGAGCCAATAGAATCGAGGGGCATTTTCATAAATCCATGTAAACATTACCATTGGTCAGTTAAAATGACTCGTACACAGCATGCTCTAAACCAGATGCCCCTACCTGCTCAACATTACACTCCGCTTATTAGCAATAAAGGTTATGACGGATTATCAGTAATCATTTCAAAGTGACACAGAGACATTGGATTAACCTTCAGCAGCGTGTTATGCCCTTCAACACAACTTTTGATTACAAAACAGCAAAGGTAAGACAGTTATAGTTATTTTCTTTTTGGTCCGATCGGGACTTGAACCGGCGACCCTTCGGTTCCAAGACCAGGTCCCTACAGACTGAGTCCATACAGACTGAGTCCCTAAAGACTGAGTCCCTACAGACTGAGTCCCTACAGGCTGAGTCCCTACTCCCTACAGACTGAGTCCATACAGACTGAGTCCCTACAGACTGAGTCCCTACAGACTGAGACCCTACAGACTGAGTCCCTACAGGCTGAGTCCCTACAGACTGAGTCCCTACTCCCTACAGACTGAGTCCCTACAGGCTGAGTCCCTACAGGCTGAGTCCCTACAGACTGAGTCCCTACAGGCTGAGTCCCTACTCCCTACAGACTGAGTCCCTACAGGCTGAGTCCCTACAGGCTGAGTCCCTACAGGCTGAGTCCCTACTCCCTACAGACTGAGTCCCTACAGACTGAGTCCCTACAGGCTGAGTCCCTACTCCCTACAGGCTGAGTCCCTACAGGCTGAGTCCCTACAGGCTGAGTCCCTACAGACTGAGTCCCTACAGACTGAGTCCCTACTCCCTACAGACTGAGTCCCTACTGACTGAGTCCCTACAGGCTGAGTCCCTACAGACTGAGAACCTACAGACTGAGTCCCTACTCCCTACAGACTGAGTCCCTACAGACTAAGTCCCTACTCCCTACAGACTGAGTCCCTACACACTGAGTCCCTACTGACTGAGTCCCTACAGGCTGAGTCCCTACTCCCTACAGGCTGAGTCCCTACTGACTGAGTCCCTACAGACTGAGTCCCTACTGACTGAGTCCCTACAGGCTGAGTCCCTACTGACTGAGTCCCTACTGACTGAGTCCCTACAGACTGAGTTCCTACTGACTGAGTCCCTACACACTGAGTCCCTACACGCTGAGTCCCTACAGGCTGAGTCCCTACTGACTGAGTCACTACTCCCTACAGACTGAGTCCCTACTCCCTACACACTGAGTCCCTACAGGCTGAGTCCCTACTGACTGAGTCACTACTCCCTACAGACTGAGTCCCTACTCACTGAGTCCCTACTGACTGAGTCCCTACTGACTGAGTCCCTACACACTGAGTCCCTACTGACTGAGTCCCTACTGACTGAGTCCCTACACACTGAGTCCCTACACACTGAGTCCCTACAGACTGAGTCCCTACTGACTGAGTCCCTACACACTGAGTCCCTACACACTGAGTCCCTACAGACTGAGTCCCTACAGGTTGAGTCCCTATAGACTGAGTCCCTACAGACTGAGTCCCTACAGGCTGAGTCCCTACAGAATGAGTCCCTATAGACTGAGTCCCTACAGACTGAGTCCCTACAGACTGAGTCCCTACAGGCTGAGTCCCTACAGAATGAGTCCCTATAGACTGAGTCCCTACAGACTGAGTTCCTACAGACTGAGTCCCTACTGACTGAGTCCCTACAGACTGAGTCCCTACAGACAGTAAAACAGAGAGGGTGTGTTTGTTTCGCTCACCTGTGTGGTGAGGAGGATGGGGGAGCCGTGGTGACTCCCTGCTGGGAGGAGGAACGTCCCCCCCGCCGTCTGCGTCAGGATGAGGGGGGGCTGAGACATCAGGGGGGGGGCCGAGGAGGAGGGAAGGGAGGAGGAGGGTGGGAGGGAGGAGGAGGGGGGAAGGGAGGAGGGGAGGGAGGAGGTGGGGAGAAGGGAGGATGAGGGAGGAAGGGAGGAGGGGAGGGAGGAGGAGGGAGGAAGGGAGGAGGGGAGGGAGGAGGAGGTAGGAAGGGAGGAGGGGAGGGAGGAGGAGACGAGCTGCAGGAGAGGAGACGCTGAGGAGAGGAAACTAAGAGTTAGCAACGAGCTAACGTTCATCTGCAGGCTATTACTGCTAACACACACACACACACACACCACACACAGTTACCTGTCGGAGGGGGGGCAGGTGGAGTGGGCCTGGGGGGGGGCGGGGTCTCAGCGGCTGGGAGAGGAGACAGAAATTCGTCCTCTACAGAAAAACAGACAGGTATTAATCAAACACACCCGCCACTAAACATGAGGTCAACAAAAACAAAAAATGAAGAAGAGTGTGATGAAGAGTGTGATGATGAAGATGAGTTATTGTCTGTTTTCTCACCTGGTTGACAGTACTCCTCCTCTTCATCTTCATCATCTTCCTCCACCTGTTGCCATGGCTCCAGCTCCTCCTCTACACACTCCATTAACAGCTCCGTGTCCATGTTGCTATGGAAACATTTCAAAATAAACTTTATTGACACGTTTCTCTCAGACGGGGGGAGGGGGAGGGCGGAGGGGGGGGTCGAGGAGCATCAAAATAATAGTAGTAGTACTGTATTAGAAGTTGTAGTATTTCATGATCTTTAATTAACTAAAGTACAAAAAGTAAAAACACCCTGGAGACCCTGACCCTAGAGACCCTGACCCTGGAGACCCTGACCCTGGAGACCCTGACCCTGGAGACCCTGACCCTGGAGACCCTGAACCTAGAGACCCTGACCCTGGAGACCCTGACCCTGGAGACCCTGAACTTGGAGACCCTGACCCTGGAGACCCTGACCCTGGAGACCCTGACCCTAGAGACCCTGACCCTAGAGACCCTGACCCTGGAGACCCTGACCCTGGAGACCCTGACCCTAGAGACCCTGACCCTGGAGACCCTGAACCTAAAGACCCTGACCCTGGAGACCCTGACCCTGGAGACCCTGACCCTGGAGACCCTGACCCTAGAGACCCTGACCCTAGAGACCCTGACCCTAGAGACCCTGAACCTAGAGACCCTGACCCTAGAGACCCTGACCCTGGAGACCCTGACCCTGGAGACCCTGACCCTGGCAGTACCCTGTGTTATATGAAAGAGAATATCTCTGAGACACTTATAACATATTATCTGAGGAACAATGAAAGCATCTCCATCATGAAGTCCTAAAGCAGATCACACCAGATTCACTTCAGCCGCGTGCCACAAGGCGCTGCTCGTCACGTGACAAACAGAAACAGAGAATACACTAGAAGGTCAATATCAACACGTTGACATAAAGTTGTTAATTTCAATGAACATGTTAAATATATTTACAGAAGTGAGCACATGTGAGTGCAGGTTAAAGTAAATCAGTGCCGGTTTAAAGTACTAAAGTCCTGGATACTAGTGTAGATAGATAGTAGTGTAGATAGATAGTAGTGTAGATAGATAGTAGAGTAGATAGATACTAGTGTACGTAGATAGTAGTGTAGATAGATAGTAGTGTAGATAGATAGATACTAGTGTAGGTAGATACTAGTGTAGATAGATACTAGAGTAGATAGATACTAGTGTACGTAGATAGTAGTGTAGATAGATAGATACTAGTGTAGGTAGATACTAGTGTAGGTAGATAGTAGTGTAGATAGATAGTAGTGTAGATAGATAGATACTAGTGTAGATAGATAGTAGTGTAGATAGATAGATACTAGTGTAGGTAGATACTAGTGTAGGTAGATAGTAGTGTAGGTAGATAGTAGTGTAGATAGATAGATACTAGTGTAGTGAAGATAGATAGTAGTGTAGATAGATAGTAGTGTAGATAGATACTAGTGTAGATAGATAGTAGTGTAGATAGATAGTTGTGTAGATAGATAGTAGTGTAGATAGATAGTAGTGTAGATAGATAGTAGTGTAGATAGATAGTAGTGTAGATAGATAGTAGTGTAGATAGATACTAGTGTAGATAGATAGCAGTGTAGATAGATAGTAGTGTAGATAGATAGTAGTACCGGGTTGCAGAGTTAACCGTCGCTGCAGCCTGGAGGCTACAGGCTAGCAGGAGACATGTTAGTGTGTCTCTTTGTTTTGTTCTGTTACAACGACCTGTGCGGAATGCTTTGGCGATACCATGTTTAACACGTGGTCGCGCCAATAACGCCCCATTGTATTGTATTGTATTGTAAACAGAGGGGCTAACCCGAGCTGTAAACCGAGCGCTCCCTCAGTGTGTGTGCGGGACCCGGACCTGAGGAGAACCGGGCCGTGCTGGTCTTACTAATCTTAATGCATTCCTATCTTAATGCATTCCTATCTTAATGCATTGATATCTTAATGTGTTTCTTACCTGCTGCTCCGGGTTCTGGTTCTTCTGCGGGCGCGCTAGCTGCAGCCGCAGACACGCCCCCTACACGGCACGCCCCCTACACGGCACGCCCACCTGACACGACACTACGGTGGCTGAGAGACATTGTTACTGTACATGGCAGATTAAAAACGAATTGCAAATGTTATTGTAGCTCTTTAAGCAACTATTAGGCAAATTAATGAATAATCTAGTCTATCCGTTTGAGACACAACAGAATATGACTTTAAGCACAATCATTTTGTCTAATTCATAAATTAAAACAAAAAAGGGGCTTAGTGAACTTTATTTTTTAGTACATATAAAATAGGTAATAATGAGATCATCTATTAATTATGTTTGTCTAACTGCTACACACACACATGTATTTATACATAAATGTAGATATTTATGAACATCTATATATAGTTGTTAAAAGTTTTAAGATATAAAGAATCACATCATGGGGTCATTAAGGTTTCAAACAGGTTCATGTGAGGTAGGCCTACGATAACATGAAGACATGAGCCTGTAGTTTGGTTTGTTATTGATATGGGCTGGACACCCCTTCACAATCATCATTGACTTACTTTAGACCAGATGAGGAGGGCCAGTCAGGCCACTAATGAGCTCAATCATTCACATTATTATTATTACTTTATAAATTAAGAGTACTAGGCGTCTATTACAAAAACCTTTGAAGGAATCGTCATTCTGAATTTTTCTGTACTTTGAAAACATCATGCTCAAGATCCTGTTCTTGTTTAAGATTATTCATACTAATTTTGTGAATGTAACATCCATATCCAGGCCTAAAGCTCCACGTCAGTGACCTGTATTTCATTTCTTCCATCAAACTTTAAAAATCATGTTGCTGGGGTGGAAGCAGGGCCGGCCCGACCCATTAAGCGACATGAGCGGCCGCTTAGGGCCCCGCAGCCACTGAGGGGCCCCTAGCAAAAAAAAAAAAAAAAATTTTAAAAATATATATTTTTAAATATGTTTAATCTCAGTACACGTTACCGAGTTAAAAACCTATTAATATTATATATTTTAAGTTATTTAGGCTGTTTTATTTTATTTTAACACGTGTTTGATGCGCAGGTTTATTGTTGCACTGCAACACCCTGCCAGCAGTAGCGCCAATGAGTGCAGTGCTTGCAGGGCACACCACCACTACAAGGGCACCGGAAGCGGGGGGGCCAGGGGCCATTGGCCCCCCACTTTTCAGCCCTGCCCACATTTCGCAGCAGCGGATGCTGCCGGAACACTGTACAAATCCCGTTTCAATAATTCCACTCTACTCTAAAGTCGCATCTAAAACGCGATCTGATCTAGCTGTGTATATTTTGTTATTTTTGATTGTTATATTCAATCCAGTGTTCGAAATGGGGGGGAGCCAGGGGGAGAAGAGGGAGCCAAGCTCCCTCTTCGGGGGAGCTTGGCTCCCCTGAAGGCCGACTTTGAGATAAATAGGGGGAGCCGCATATTTGTGTCACACAGATTAGAAATGTTGAGTTTCTGTAAATAAAAGCTCTTGAAATAAATAATAGTCATTGTTCATCACAGTTTCTGAATATTTGTTTTATATTTGTGAATATTTCTGGGTGTTGCCATCTGTACGTGGCGGCGCTGCATTCTTTACGCTACTTACGTTGCTATGGTTACGGCGGCGATGCCGGCGGCGTGTTTGAAATGTCCCCTAAAATGGGGAATCAAATGTAATATTGGACAAATTAACATACACTTCAACAAAGTAGTCATATTTAATACTTGGTCACAGTCTGCACTTTAACCTCATAGTCCTTGTTTCATTTCAAATCTAATGTGCTGGAGTACAGACTCAGAGCCACAACAACAAAACATATGTCACTGAGGACTGAGGAGTTTCTATATTTCTGTTCACTGAGTTTATATAGTCATTAGTTATAGCCTAGGTAGTTATTTGTAGTCAATTTAAAGACTGTGCTGCTGTTCTCAGGTCCCACTTTAGTGTTTACATGCTTATTTGTACAATATGTGTGCTCATACTAACATCATAAGACAAAAGTTGGTTCCGTGTTGTGTGTAGTGAGAACGCGCTAGAGTGAGGGTGGCCCCCAAACAAAATCTTGCTTAGGGCCCCCAAAAGTCTAGGGCCGGCCCTGGGTGGAAGCTGGGGTGGGAGCTGGGGTGGGAGATGGGGTGGTGGTGGGGTGGAAGCTGGGGTGGTGGTGGGGTGGAGCTGGGGTGGAAGCTGGGGTGGGAGCTGGGGTGGTGGTGGGTGGTGGTGGGGTGGCAGCTGGGGTGGTGGTGGGGTGGAGCTGGGGTGGAAGCTGGGTGGAAGCTGGGTGGGAGCTGGGGTGGAGATGGGGTGGTGGTGGGGTGGAAGCTGGGGTGGTGGTGGGTGGAGCTGGGGTGGAAGCTGGGGTGGGAGCTGGGGTGGTGGTGGGGTGGGAGATGGGGTGGTGGTGGGGTGGAGCTGGGGTGGAAGCTGGGGTGGGAGATGGGGTGGTGGTGGGGTGGGAGATGGGGTGGTGGGGCAGCAAGCAGCAGCGGTGTGGAAGTAGCAGCAGCAAGCAAAGCATAGAGAGATATCTGGCAGGTTAAATAGAGCGGCATATTAAGAGACTCTGTTTGGTTGGTTGTAGAGTGGCAAGGGGCGTTATGTATGAATGCAGCATAAGTGCTCGAGTTGACTGCCTGAACTAGCTCGCAGGCTTCGCCCCATTGGTGGTGTCAGTGTTAACGTGTCTTCCTGTCCAGCGGTAACTGGTCCAGGATCAGCAGTTTGTGGATAATCTTCTCTAATCTCCGTTAATCCCCCGGGTCCCGAGGCTCAGTGTGTTTCCTGCAGGATGAAGGCTGCAGGTTCTGCTGGTTCTGCTGGTTCTGATGGGTACCTGGTGCTGCCATGGCCTGGTGGGGGGGGGTCGGAGCCAGAACCAGAGCCAGAGGGTCAGGGGGGGATAATGCTGAAGGCCGGGGCTCTGCTGGGACTCGCCTTCATCTGTAAGACCCTCTTCATCTTTAGAGAGCTGAAGATATGCATGTTTATACTGTATGTATGTATGTATGTATGTATGTATGTATGTATGTATGTATGTATGTATGTATGTATTATGTATGTATGTATGTATGTATGTATGTTATGTTGTAAGTATGTTTGTTTGTAAGTATGTATGTATGGATTGTATGTATGTATGTATGCTATCCCCTTTAACATTTACTTTCTGTAACTATTGCTCCGTGAGTAACCAGGATGTGTGTGTGTGTGTGTGTGTGTGTGTGTGTGTGTGTGTGTGTGTGTGTGTGTGTGTGTGTGTGTGTGCAGGTATGGCGGTGTTACGGCGTTGGATCGCAGGGGGAGTGTGTCGCTGCTCGACTCGTCTGGATGGAAAGACGGTTCTGATCACCGGAGCAAACACCGGCATCGGAAAAGAGACGAGCAGAGAGCTGGCAGCCAGAGGTGTGTGTGTGTGTGTGTGTGTGTGTGTGTGTGTGTGTGTGTGTGTGTGTGTGTGTGTTTGTGTGTCAGCTCATAGTGACTTTTATGGCACATTTCCACTGCCCCGCGTAGCACGGTTTAAGCTTCTTTTTGCGTTTCCACTAGGGGTAGTTCCGGCTCAGGGCCTTTTTTTCTGGCTCTCCAAACTCGAGGTTCTTACAACAAGCGGGCGGAGTATGCTAGTGACGGCAAGGGGGCTACAACTACAACAACATGAACATATCTGACCGGGATTTAATTTAATACATGTTTCTAAATGATGCCGAAGTAACAACATACTGATACCGGTTAGTGAAAACCATGAATTAATGCTTTGACAAGTCTGCAGACAGACGGCAGGAGAAACACCTTTAAAATGCGTGTTTTCTGAATGGAGACCGGCTAAGGCCAAACCAAGCTGTGCTAAGCCGTGCTAGGTCCTGCAGTGGAAAAGCGCCATTAGAGGCTTAACCAACTGCGGCGATTACAAGGATAAATACTTCCTGTGTGTTTCAAGAAGTGTGGGTGAAATAACTGGCACCTGTCTGCTCTACTGTCTGACTCCTGATTGGCTTATATATGTTAAGCTCCTCCCCTTAGGCCAATCCACTGTTCATCCAATTAATTATCATCATTATAAATTACCCTAGGGGTCCGGGTGGTGATGGGTGTGTTTGTTTTGTTGACCTAGGGGTCCGGGTGGTGATGGGTGTGTTTGTTTTGTTGACTTCAGGGGTCCGGGTGGTGATGGGTGTGTTTGTTTTGTTGACCTAGGGGTCCGGGTGGTGATGGGTGTGTTTGTTTTGTTGACCTCAGGGGCCCGGGTGGTGATGGGTGTGTTTGTTTTGTTGACCTCAGGGGTCCGGGTGGTGATGGGTGTGTTTGTTTTGTTGACCTAGGGGTCCGGGTGGTGA
>CM062272.1:189558-234558 GCA_031216635.1 Dissostichus eleginoides | reverse complement strand
CTGCGCTCCTCACACCACGACCACTACCGATTCAACATGTCGAATCGGCGGCGGAAGGTGCCGTACACACCAATCTGAGTAGGGCGACACGACGCTCATCGACGGCCCGACATCTATCGACGCCGATAATCGGCTCGGTGTGTAACAGCCTTAACACACACTCTGCGCTCCTCACACACACTGACACACACTCTGCGCTCCTCACACACACTGACACACACTCTGCGCTCCACACACTCTAACACACACTCTGCGCTCCTCACACACTCTAACATACACTCTGCACTCCTCACACACTCTAACACACACTCTGCGCTCCTCACACACTCTAACATACACTCTGCACTCCTCACACACTCTAACACACACTCTGCGCTCCTCACACACACTGACACACACTCTGCGCTCCTCACACACTCTAACACACACTCTGCGCTCCTCACACACTCTAACATACACTCTGCACTCCTCACACACTCTAACACACACTCTGCGCTCCTCACACACTCTAACACACACTCTGCGCTCCTCACACACACTAACACACACTCTGCGCTCCTCACACACACTAACACACCTCTGCGCTCCTCACACACACAAACACACACTCTGCGCTCCTCACACACTCTAACACACACTCTGCCTCGCTCTCACACACTAACACACACTCTGCGCTCCTCACACACTAACACACACTCTGCGCTCCTCACACACTGACTCACACTCTGTGCTCCTCACACACACTAACACACACTCTGCGCTCCTCACACACTAACACACACTCTGCGCTCCTCACACACTGACTCACACTCTGTGCTCCTCACACACACTAACACACACTCTGCGCTCCTCACACACTGACTCACACTCTGTGCTCCTCACACACTAATACACACTCTGCGCTCCTCACACACTAACACACACTCTGCGCTCCTCACACACTAACACACACTCTGCGCTCCTCACACACTCTAACACACACTCTGCGCTCTCACACACTCTAACACACACTCTGCGCCTCACACACTCTGCGCTCCTCACACTCTAACACACACTCTGCGCTCCTCACACACTCTAACACACACTCTGCGCTCCTCACACACACTGACACACACTCTGCGCTCCTCACACACACTGACACACACTCTGCGCTCCTCACACACACTGACACACACTCTGCGCTCCTCACACACTCTAACACACACTCTGCGCTCCTCACACACTCTAACATACACTCTGCACTCCTCACACACTCTAACACACACTCTGCGCTCCTCACACACTAACACACACTCTGCGCTCCTCACACACTCTAACACACACTCTGCGCTCCTCACACACACTAACACACACTCTGCGCTCCTCACACACACTAACACACACTCTGCGCTCCTCACACACACTAACACACACTCTGCGCTCCTCACACACTCTAACACACACTCTGCGCTCCTCACACACTAACACACACTCTGCGCTCCTCACACACTAACACACACTCTGCGCTCCTCACACACTGACTCACACTCTGCGCTCCTCACACACTGACACACACTCTGCGCTCCTCACACACTCTAACACACACTCTGCGCTCCTCACACACTAACACACACTCTGCGCTCCTCACACACTAACACACACTCTGCGCTCCTCACACACTCTAACACACACTCTGCGCTCCTCACACACTCTAACACACACTCTGCGCTCCTCACACACAGTAACACACACTCTGCGCTCCTCACACACTCTGCGCTCCTCACACACACTAACACACACTCTGCGCTCCTCACACACACTAACACACACTCTGCGCTCCTCACACACTCTAACACACACTCTGCGCTCCTAACACACTAACACACACTCTGTGCTCCTCACACACACTAACACACACTCTGCGCTCCTCACACACTCTAACACAAACTCTGCGCTCCTCACACACTCTAACACACACTCTGCGCTCCTCACACACACTAACACATACTCTGCGCACCTCACACACACTAACACACACTCTGTGTCCCCAGGCTCCGGGGTGTCCTCCTTCTGTCTCCACCCGGGCGTGATCCGCACTGAGCTGGGTCGTCACGTTGAGAGCTGGTTCCCCCTGCTGGGCTCTCTGCTGTCTCTGCCCTCTCTGCTGCTGATGAAGACCCCCCAGCAGGGGGCGCAGACCACCCTGTACTGCGCCCTGACACCTGGCTGGAGGACAGACGGGGGGGTACTTCAGGTAACACACACCTGGGGGAGAGGGGGGTACTTCAGGTTACACACACCTGGAGGACAGGACAGGGGGTACTTCAGGTGACACATACCTGGGGAGAGGACAGGGGGTACATCAGGTAACCCACACCTGGAGGAGAGGACAGGGGGTACTTCAGGTAACACACACCTGGAGGAGAGGACAGGGGGTACTTCAGGTAACCCACACCTGGAGGAGAGGACAGGGGGTACTTCAGGTAACACACACCTGGGGAGAGGACAGGGGGTACTTCAGGTAACACACACCTGGGGAGAGGACAGGGGGTACTTCAGGTAACACACACATGGGGAGAGACAGGGGTACTTCAGGAAACACACCTGGGGAGAGGACAGGGGTACTTCAGGTAACACACCTGGGGGAGAGGACAGGGGGTACTTCAGGTAACACACACTGGGAGAGGACAGGGGTACTTCAGGTAACACACACCTGGAGGAGAGGACAGGGGTACTTCAGGTAACACACACCTGGAGGAGAGGAGGAGGGTACTTCAGGTAACACACACCTGGGGAGAGGACAGGGGTACAGGGGTAACACACACCTGGGGAGAGGACAGGGGGTACTTCAGGTAACACACACCTGGGGAGAAGACAGGGGGTACTGCAGGTAACACACACATGGGGAGAGGACAGGGGGTACTTCAGGTAACACTCACCTGGGGGAGAGGACAGGGGGTACTTCAAGTAACACACACCTGGAGGAGAGGACAGGGGGTACTTCAGGTGACACACACCTGGAGGAGAGGACAGGGGGTACTTCAGGTAACACACACCTGGGGGAGAGGACAGGGGGTACTTCAAGTAACACACACCTGGAGGAGAGGACAGGGGGTACTTCAGGTGACACACACCTGGAGGAGAGGACAGGGGGTACTTCAGGTAACACACACCTGGAGGACAGGGGATACTTCAGGTAACACACACCTGGAGGACAGGGGGTACTTCAGGTAAACACACCGGAGGACAGGGGGTACTTCAGGTAACACACCTGAGGAGAGGACAGGGGGTACTTCAGATAACACACACCTGGAGGACAGGGGGTACTTCAGGTAACACACACCTGGAGGACAGGGGGTACTTCAGGTAACACACACCTGGAGGACAGGGGGTACTTCAGGTAACACACACCTTGAGGAAAGGACAGGGGGTACTTCAGGTAACACACACCTGGAGGACAGGGGGTACTTCAGGTAACACACACCTGGAGGAGAGGACAGGGGGTACTTCAGGTAACACACACCTGGAGGACAGGGGGTACTTCAGGTAACACACACCTGGGGAGAGGACAGGGGGTACTTCAGGGAACACACACCTGGGGAGAGGGGGTACTTCAGGTAACACACACCTGGGGACAGGGGGTACTTCAGGTAACACACACCTGTAGGAGAGGAGAGGACAGGGGGTACTTCAGGTAACACACACCTGGGGAGAGGGGTACTTCAGTAACACACACCTGGGAGAGGGGGTACTTCAAGTAACACACTGGGGAGAGGGGGTACTTCAGGTAACACACACCTGGGAGAGGGGTACTTCAAGTAACACACACCTGGGGAGAGGGGGTACTTCAAGTAACACACACCTGGGGAGAGGGGGTACTTCAAGTAACACACACCTGGGGAGAGGGGGTACTTCAAGTAACACACACCTGGGGAGAGGGGGTACTTCAGGTAACACCTCTGATAGTTGGTGCTTCCTGTGTTTCAGCGACTGTGCAGAGAAGGAAGTTGCTCCTGAGGGGCGGGACGACTTCATGGCGAAGGCGGCTGTGGGAGGAGAGCGCCCGATTGGTGGGATTGAAGGACGTCAGCTGACCTCTGACCTCTGCTCTCTGTGCAGGAAGTCACTGTGATGGAGATTATATTTACAGATGAATGAGAGCAGGTTTAGTCTCATTCTGATGTTTAGAACGTGTCATAAAAGGGTTACTGACGGGTTTCTGAATCAAAGGTTTGAATTATCTTTCATTTCCTGTTTAATGTGATGACCAGAGCTGAGCGTTACACTGACTTTTAAACACTGTATGATGACTAGATGAATGTTACTCATTACTGTGAGGACACAGCTTTGAACCGTCAGACCCACTCAGAGATGTACACATGTATTACAACTGTACACACTGTTGGAGGTACTTCTTAAAACATACATCTTTTAACTCCACATATCGGCCACTTCAGAGATCTTAATTAGTTAAATCATTATAAATAAACATTGGGAAAGACTAAAGAATGATTCTGATATTACCCACAATGTTTGCATCAAAACTGTTCATAAATAAAATATAAATGAATAAATACATCAGTGAATGCAGTTCCTTTCCTCAGCAACAGGGGGCAGCAGAGGACTCTTTAAAGTAGAGACACTACATACTGATATACACCTGAACATCAGCAGGAGAGGACTCTTAAAGTAGAGACACTACATACTGATTACACCTGAACATCAGCAGGAGAGGACTCTTTAAAGTAGAGACACTACATACTGATATACACCTGAACATCAGCAGGAGAGGACTCTTTAAAGTAGAGACACTACATACTGATATACAGCTGAACATCAGCAGGAGAGGACTCTTTAAAGTAGAGACACTACATACTGATATACACCTGATCATCAGCAGGAGAGGACTCTTTAAAGTAGAGACACTACATACTGATATACACCTGAACATCAGCAGGAGAGAACTCTTTAAAGTAGAGCACTACATACTGATATACACCTGAACATCAGCAGGAGAGGACTCTTAAAGTAGAGACACTACATACTGATATACACCTGAACATCAGCAGGAGAGGACTCTTTAAAGTAGAACACTACATACTGATATACACCTGAACATCAGCAGGAGAGGACTCTTAAAGTAGAGACACTACATACTGATATACACCTGAACATCAGCAGGAGAGGACTCTTTAAAGTAGAGACACTACATACTGATATACACCTGAACATCAGCAGGAGAGGACTCTTTAAAGTAGAGACACTACATACTGATATACAGCTGAACATCAGCAGGAGAGGACTCTTTAAAGTAGAGACACTACATACTGATATACACCTGATCATCAGCAGGAGAGACTCTTTAAAGTAGAGACACTACATACTGATATCACCTGAACATCAGCAGGAGAGAACTCTTTAAAGTAGAGACACTACATACTGATATACACCTGAACATCAGCAGGAGAGGACTCTTTAAAGTAGAGACACTACATACTGATATACACCTGAACATCAGCAGAGAGGACTCTTTAAAGTAGAGACACTACATACTGATATACACCTGAACATCAGCAGGAGAGGACTCTTTAAAGTAGAGACACTACATACTGATATACACCTGAACATCAGCAGGAGAGGACTCTTTAAAGTAGAGACACTACATAACTGATATACACCTGGACATCAGCAGGAGAGGACTCTTTAAAGTAGAGACGCTACATACTGATATACACCTGAACATAAGCAGGAGAGGACTCTTTAAAGTAGAGACGCTACATACTGATATACACCTGAACATCAGCAGGAGAGGACTCTTTAAAGTAGAGACACTACATACTGATATGCACCTGAACATCAGCAGGAGAGGACTCTTTAAAGTAGAGACACTACATACTGATATGCACCTGGACATCAGCAGGAGAGGACTCTTTAAAGTAGAGACTACATACTGATATACACCTGACATAAGCAGGAGAGGACTCTTTAAAGTAGAGACGCTACATACTGATATACACCTGAACATCAGCAGGAGAGGACTCTTTAAAGTAGAGACGCTCATACTGATATGCACCTGGACATCAGCAGGAGAGGACTCTTTAAAGTAGAGACACTACATACTGATATACACCTGAACATCAGCAGGAGAGGACTCTTTAAAGTAGAGACGCTACATACTGATATACACCTGAACATCAGCAGGAGAGGACTCTTTAAAGTAAGACACTACATACTGATATGCACCTGAACATCAGCAGGAGAGGACTCTTTAAAGTAGAGACGCTACATACTGATATACACCTGAACATCAGCAGGAGAGGACTCTTTAAAGTAGAGACACTACATACTGATATACACCTGAACATCAGCAGGAGAGGACTCTTTAAAGTAGAGACACTACATACTGATATACACCTGAACATCATCAGGAGAGGACTCTTTAAAGAAGTTTCACACCCCGGTGTCTCTCAGGATTAAAGGGAACACTGTCAGTCGTTCAGAATTATAAATAATAATAATGTTGTTTAGATCATCTGTGACCCAGTTTATGATCCGAGCTCAAAGTGAAACTGACTCCAGATCAGAGCCTGCTGCAAACATCTGTCCACACACAGATTACACTGATCCTCACACACACACACACACACACACACACACACACACACACACACACACACACACACACACACAGTCTCTTCATTGTTCAGGTTTATGTGTTCTACAGTTTGTTTTGACGAAGACACCGTGACAATGTAATTATTTTAATTCATCTTTACAGAGAGCTCAATCTGAATACAAGACAATAAATAGTGCAAGGAAACAAATAAACAACATAGATATATAAATAAATACATAAGATGAAGTAATAAACATTTCTGACACCTATTGTTTTGGTCTATTTCCCCTGATGTGTGTGTAGCTTAGCACAACACGTGCTATACACACATTATGATCAGGCTATCATGATAGGCCTACTATGCATAATGATAATATTAATATATTAAAGATTATTATTAAATGGCACATTTCCATGTTTGCCCCCGGTTCCTTCACGGTGTTGTCCGGTAAGCGGCGCTGCTGCCGGGGAAAAAGCCGCGGGGGGCCGGGAGGAGGAGGAGGAGGAGGACGAGACACCGGACACCGAGCACCAGAGGAGAGGAGAGCAGCACCGGGGATCAGAGACACATCACCGGGGATCAGAGACACATCACCGGGGATCAGAGACACATCACCGGGAGCACCAGAGGAGGGACACCGGACAACGAGCACCAGAGGAGAGGAGAGCAGCACCGGGAGCACCAGAGGAGTGCACCGGGGATCAGAGACACAACACCGGGGATCAGAGGACACAGCACCGGGGATCAGAGACACAGCACCGGGGATCAGAGACACAGTACCGGGGATCAGAGACACAGTACCGGGGATCAGAGGACACAGCACCGGGACTTCAGACGCTTCTCCCCGGCGTCTCCTGCTCTCTTTGTGGGGAAACGGAGGAGCGAAAGTACCGACAGCAGCATGAAGAAGAACGGCTCCGGGAAACGGGTGAGTGTTACCGGGGGAAAGAGAGAGGGAGATACCGGGGGACACACCGTTAAACCCCGGTTAACCGGAGTTCGAGGAACTAAAGCCTAGTTTCAGGCTTTTACTTTGAAGGAACAAACGGCCGTTAACTGCATAGAACAACATTTCAAAATAAGAGCGATGTTGATGAGGAGATTAAATATAAAGTTTAATAACACACACACACACACACACACACACACACACACACACACACACACAACACACACACACAGTGTTTTCTGCTTCTACAATGTGCTGTAAATCAAATATAAACACAACAATGAAATATCTTTATTTATATGTAATCACCACAGTATGTTATTCAGATGTTGGTTCGTCACAGAAAGCGTCGCTATCAAACACAAAGAGATGATAACTAATAATACCAATAAATGCTTCCTGTCTCAGGGTCTTTTGGACCCGCCCCCCCCGGAGAAGTTCGGCTGGATCCGGAGGTTCTGCGGCCGCGGGATCTTCAGAGAGATCTGGAAGAACCGCTTCGTGGTTCTGAGGGCGGATCAGCTGTTCATCTGCGAGAAGGAGGTGAGCCTCGTTAGGACTTTAGGTATCGCCACGGTCACGAGGAGACTGCAGTGTGAGGAGAGGGGGGCGTTGTCATGGAGACGCTCGTTAAGCATCTTCAATTCAACATTTAAACATGACTGATGTTCATAAAGGTCTTCCTGAGGAACATTCAGCTGTTCTCTGCAGAGTTCTTCTGGTTCCTCAGGGCTCTGTTGTTGTTTTGGTTCTGACTGGAAACAGAAAGTTCCTGCTCCACTTTGTAGCGTCGAGGAGTCGAGTTTCAGACGAGGAACACACGAGCTCTGGTTACACAGAACACACACACTGTTAGAACCTTCATCTGCTGCAGAACGTCCTGTTAGAACTTTAATCTGCTGCAGAACGTTCTGTTAGAACCTTAATCTGCTGCAGAACGTCCTGTTAGAACCTTAATCTGCTGCAGAACATCCTGTTAGAACCTTCATCTGCTGCAGCACGTCCTGTTAGAACCTTTATCTGCTGCAGAACGTCCTGTTAGAACCATAATCTGCTGCAGAACGTCCTGTTAGAATCTTCATCTGTTGCAGAACGTCCTGTTAGAACCTTTATCTGCTGCAGAACATCCTGTTAGAACCTTTATCTGCTGCAGAACGTCCTGTTAGAACCTTTATCTGTTGCAGGACGTCCTGTTAGAACCTTAATCTGCAGCAGAACGTCCTGTTAGAACCTTTATCTGCTGCAGGACGTCCTGTTAGAACCTTTATCTGTTGCAGGACGTCCTGTTAGAACCTTAATCTGCTGCAGAACGTCCTCTTAGAACCTTTATCTGCTGCAGGACGTCCTGTTAGAACCTTAATCTGTTGCAGGATGTCCTGTTAGAACCTTCATCTGCTGCAGAACGTCCTGTTAGAACCTTTATCTGCTGCAGGACATCCTGTTAGAACCATAATCTGCTGCAGAACGTCCTGTTAGAACCTTAATCTGCTGCAGAACGTCCTGTTAGAACCTTCATCTGTTGCAGAACATCCTGTTAGAACCTTAATCTGCTGCAGAACGTCCTGTTAGAACCTTCATCTGTTGCAGAACGTCCTGTTAGAACCTTCATCTGTTGCAGAACGTCCTGTTAGAACCTTAATCTGTTGCAGGACGTCCTGTTAGAACCTTAATCTGTTGCAGGACGTCCTGTTAGAACCTTTATCTGCTGCAGAATGTGCTCTAAACTAGGCTAACAGTTTGCCTTGGCTTCCAGTGTTTGTGCTAAGCTAGGCTAACAGTTTGCCTTGGCTTCCAGTCTTTGTGCTAAACTACGCTAACAGTTTGCCTTGGCTTCCAGTGTTTGTGCTAAGCTAGGCTAACAGTTTCCCTTACCTTCCAGTGTTTGTGCTAAGCTAGGCTAACAGTTTGCCTTGGCTTCCAGTGTTTGTGCTAAGCTAGGCTAACAGTTTCCCTTGGCTTCCAGTGTTTGTGCTAAGCTAGGCCTAAACACATCTGTATGGACACAATTAATGGAATCTGTCTCCACAACCATATTAGGGCGTCTTTGTGTCTGCAGACTGTTCTGCTTCTGTGGGGAGCATCAGCATCTTCCACTTCCTGTTTCACACTAGGAATAGAAACCAGCTAAACACACACACACACACACACACACACACACACACACACAGACACACACACTCTTATGTCGGTCAGTGTTTAGTTCTGTTTTTGGTCAGTTTGTTATTCACTTGTTGTCCATCAGTTCTCAGTGTGAGTGTTTGTTCCCAGTGTGTGTGTGTGTGTGTGTGTGTGTGTGTGTGTGTGTGTGTGTGTGTGTGTGTGTGTGTGTGTTTGGTGAAACCAGTGTGACGTGCTTGAGTAGATTTGAGGAACATGTTTTTTAAAGGGAACATGTCGCTGTGGAAACTCTCAGACTCATTTAAAACTAAAAGCAGAAGCTGAGATCTGTGTGTGTGTGTGTGTGTGTGTGTATGTATGTGTGTGTGTGTGTGTGTGCGTGCGTGCATGTGTGTGTGTCTGTCAGTTCATCATGTCCCAGACTGTTTATATTAGCAGCTGATTATTGATTATTGGTCATCTGAGGATGTAGGCAGCCTGAGGGACGAGTGTGTGTGTGTGTCTGTGTGTGTGTCTGTGTGTGTGTCTGTGTGTTTGTGTGTGTGTTTGTGTGTGTGTGTTTGTGTGTGTGTGTGTGTGTCTGTGTGTGTGTTTGTGTCTGTGTGTATGTGTGTATGTGTGTGTGTGTGTGTGTGTGTGTCTCCACGAAGTCTCGTTTTAAAGCTGCTTAATAATGGATGTTGTTTCCATGGAGATCAATGAGCTGAAGGTTAACCTGCAGAGGTGTGTCTGTTTGTGTGTGTATGTTTGTGTGTGTGTGTGTTTGTGTGTGTGTGTGTGTTTGTGTGACCTTTGTGTTTGAGTTGAATGTGTTAACCTGCAGACTGTCAACAAATATAAACGTCTGATTTATATTACTGTTAAACATCATGCGCCATCATATTATTGTTAGCATAATGAAGCTCTTACCTGTGTGCAGGTGAAGGAGCTATGTTTTAGCTTAGCATAATGAAGGTGTTACCTGTGTGATGCTATGGTGAGCTTAGCATAATGAAGCTGTGTAGGTGAAGGAGCTATGTTTTAGCTTAGCATAATGAAGCTGTTACCTGTGTGCAGGTGAAGGAGCTATGTGTTAGCTTAGCATAATGAAGCTGTTACCTGTGTGCAGGTGAAGGAGCTATGTGTGAGCTTAGCATAATGAAGCTGTTACCTGTGTGCAGGTGAAGGAGCTATGTTTTAGCTTAGCATAATGAAGGTGTTACCTGTGTGCAGGTGAAGGAGCTATGTGTTAGCTTAGCATAATGAAGCTGTTACCTGTGTGCAGGTGAAGGAGCTATGTGTTAGCTTAGCATAATGAAGCTGTTACCTGTGTGCAGATGAAGGAGCTATGTGTTAGCTTAGCATAATGAAGCTGTTACCTGTGTGCAGGTGAAGGAGCTATGTGTTAGCTTAGCATAATGAAGCTGTTACCTGTGTGCAGGTGAAGGAGCTATGTGTCAGCTTAGCATAATGAAGCTGTTACCTGTGTGCAGGTGAAGGAGCTATGTGTTAGCTTAGCATAATGAAGCTGTTACCTGTGTGCAGTTGAAGGATTTATGTGTTAGCTTAGCATAATAAAGCTGTTACCTGTGTGCAGGTGAAGGAGCTGGGACGTGCGGACGAGGTTCTGGATTTGTCGGACTACGATCGCTGTGAAGAGATCCGGAAGAACAAAACTCGCAGCAAAAAGAACCACAGCAAGTTCAGATTGCAGCGCTGCAGCAGCCCGGGGAACACGGTACCTGTCTGTCTGTCTGTCTGTCTGTCTGTCTGTCTGTCTGTCTAAAGGAGGCTAATGTTGGACTATAAAGGAACTACAGCACGGTCACATGACTTCACGTCACCACCGCTAAGCTAAAGGTGGCTAATGTTGGGCTATAAAGGAACTACAGCACGGTCACATGACTTCACGTCACCACCGCTAAGCTAAAGGAGGCTAATGTTGGGCTATAAAGGAACTACAGCACGGTCACATGACTTCACGTCACCACCGCTAAGCTAAAGGTGGCTAATATTGGGCTATAAAGGAACTACAGCACGGTCACATGACTTCACGTCACCACCGCTAAGCTAAAGGTGGCTAATGTTGGGCTATAAAGGAACTACAGCACGGTCACATGACTTCACGTCACCACGCTAAGCTAAAGGAGGCTAATGTTGGGCTATAAAGGAACTACAGCACGGTCACATGACTTCACGTCACCACCGCTAAGCTAAAGGTGGCTAATGTTGGGCTATAAAGGAACTACAGCACGGTCACATGACTTCACGTCACCACCGCTAAGCTAAAGGAGGCTAATGTTGGGCTATAAAGGAACTACAGCACGGTCACATGACTTCACGTCACCACCGCTAAGCTAAAGGAGGCTAATGTTGGGCTATAAAGGAACTACAGCACGGTCACATTACTTCACGTCACCACCGCTAAGCTAAAGGAGGCTAATGTTGGGCTATAAAGGAACTACAGCACGGTCACATTACTTCACGTCACCACCGCTAAGCTAAAGGAGCCTAATGTTGGGCTATAAAGGAACCACAGCACGGTCACATGACTTCACGTCACCACCGCTAAGCTAAAGGTGGCTAATGTTGGGCTATAAAGGAACTACAGCACGGTCACATGACTTCACGTTACCACCGCTAAGCTAAAGGAGGCTAATGTTGGGCGATAAAGGAACTACAGCACGGTCACATGACTTCACGTTACCACCGCTAAGCTAAAGGAGGCTAATGTTGGGCTATAAAGGAACTACAGCACGGTCACATGACTTCACGTCACCACCGCTAAGCTAAAGGAGGCTAATGTTGGGCTATAAAGGAACTACAGCACGGTCACATGACTTCACGTCACCACCGCTAAGCTAAAGGCGGCTAATGTTGGGCTATAAAGGAACTACAGCACGGTCACATGACTTCACGTCACCACCGCTAAGCTAAAGGTGGCTAATGTTGGGCTATAAAGGAACTACAGCACGGTCACATGACTTCACGTCACCACCGCTAAGCTAAAGGTGGCTAATGTTGGGCTATAAAGGAACTACAGCACGGTCACATGACTTCACGTCTGTTTCTGTAGATTTCTCCTCCATGACGCCTCGTTAGTGTTTTTCATGTTTCATGAGAGGAAGTTCTTATCGTGCGTCACACTCTGCAGCTCACAGGAAACTATTCTTAGACTTAGTTTCTGCAGAAATGTGAATAAAAAAAGAATCACTGACTCACAGCAGCTGATTGCACATACACACACACACACAGCCATCTGGTGATGTGTCTCCCACTGAGGCTTCGGAAAACAGTGTCTGTGTGTGTGTGTGTGTGTGTGTGTGTGTGTGTGTGTGTGTGTGTGTGTGTGTGTGTGTGTGTGTGTGTGTGTGTGTGTGTGTGTGTGTGTGTGTGTGTGTGTGTGTGTGTAACAGAAGCTGCCACCTGTCTGCAGGACACCTGATCCCTCCCTAGGGCATTCTGGGTTTTTGTGGGATGGCCTGCAAAATATCTGCTGATTGTGTGTGTGCGTGTGTGTGTGTGTATATGTATGTGTGTGTGCGTGTGTGTGTCTATCTATTACCACTAGCTAGTCAAAGTAGCAGCTAACAAAATGCTAAAACAAGCTAAGGAAATATCAACTATTATAACCGCTATCTACATCAAGATAACAGTTATATAATAACATGCTAACACAAGCTAACAACCTATAAACAGTCTTAACCCCCAACTACATCAACCAAAACAGTATGTTATAAAAAATGTAAAACAAGCTGACTGCATATAAACATGGTAACTGCTAGCATGTTATTTAACAAAATGCTATATGAAGCTAACGTGAAAGTTATAATCTGAAGTGCCAGCTAAATCCGACTAACGTTTATCTAATAGCATTCTAAAACAAGCTAACACTAATTAACCTCTAACAGTTATCTAACATCATGCTATTAAAAGCTAACTGCGAATCACCAATGTTAGGCCTAGCATGTTATGGTAAACAAGCTAACAAAAGTTACACAATCGTAATTTGAAGCAACAGTTACTAGCATCATGCTAAATCAACACCACATGTGTTGTTGTTATATAATGTCTGTTCTGTACTGCAGGTTCCTAACCTGATGTTCCTGGCTGTGAGTCCGGAGGAGAAGGAGTCGTGGATCCAGGTCCTGAACGCCGCCATCACACGAGCCAAGAACCGGATCCTGGACGAGGTACCTGATCTATATTTATATATCTACGTCTGTTCACTGAGACACACCTGGGGGGGGGTATGGGAGGATTCATGAGAAACTCAGGAGGATTATTTCTCTCTGATTGGTGGTCAGAGGTAATAACAGTCTGAATGAAATGTGAGGGTCAGCTCTCGTCTGAATTTAAAGAGTCGGTTCTTCCTCTCTGTTAGAACGGCTCGTCTGTCGTCGATCTGAAACTTCACATAAAGTTTTTCATGTTTGATTTTAGAAACAATTTCCTGTGAGCTCCGTTATCTCTGTAACAGGAAGTGTGGGTTAGGGTCAGTGGCGCCAGAAGGGGGGGGCCAGGAGGGGCCATGGCCACCCTGATATATTTGTTGGCCCCCCCACCACACACCGCCTCGCATGCGTAGTAGTTTATCTGATATTTAACAACAAATACACAGCCAGCCATAGCCGCGGGAAGTAGGGGTGCTGCAGGTGCTGCAGGTGCTGGAGGTGCTGCAGGTGCTGGAGGTGCTGGAGGTGCTGCAGGTGCTGCAGGTGCTGGAGGGTCTGGAGGTGCTGCAGGTGCTGGAGGCGCTGCAGGTGCTGGAGGCGCTGCAGGTGCTGGAGGCGCTGCAGGTGCTGGAGGTGCTGGAGGTGCTGCAGGTGCTGCAGGTGCTGGAGGTGCTGCAGGTGCTGGAGGTGCTGGAGGTGCTGCAGGTGCTGCAGGTGCTGGAGGTGCTGCAGGTGCTGGAGGTGCTGGAGGTGCTGCAGGTGCTGGAGGTGCTGGAGGTGCTACAGGTGCTGCAGGTGCTGGAGGTGCTGGAGGTGCTGCAGGTGCTGGAGGTGCTGCAGGTGCTGCAGGTGCTGGAGGTGCTGGAGGTGCTACAGGTGCTGCAGGTGCTGGAGGTGCTGGAGGTGCAGGAGGTGCTGGAGGTGCTGCAGGTGCTGGAGGTGCTGGAGGTGCTGCAGCACCCCCTGTTGGCGAATGGTGTAAATTTGAAAAACTGATTTTTCTTTATAAATATGTACATCTAGTGCACCAATTGAAATGCCACTGTCAATGTGGTTTGGAGAATCGGGACTTATCCCGGTGTGCACTGGTGTATTCTGGAGAATGAGGAAGGAGGAAGAGGAAGAGAAGGAAGAAGAGGAGAAAGATGAGGGAGAGGAACATTTTGTGCCTTACGTTACGTTACGGCCCGGCTCTGGGGCTATAACATAAACCGGAGAGTCGAGACGAGGTTTGACAATATAACAATCGTTTATTTAATAATAAACTAAATGAGCGAAACCAGCAACAGGTCCCCGAGGCTGGCACGGAGAGAGTGCCCAGAGCAGTGAGAGCGAGACGCATCCGGCTGGCACGGAGAGAGTGCACAGAGCAGTGAGAGCGAGACGTATCCGGCTGGCACGGAGAGAGTGCCCAGAGCAGTGAGAGCGAGACGTATCCGGCTGGCACGGAGAGAGTGCCCAGAGCAGTGAGAGCGAGACGTATCCGGCTGGCACGGAGAGAGTGCCCAGAGCAGTGAGAGCGAGACGTATCCGGCTGGCACGGAGAGAGTGCCCAGAGCAGTGAGAGCGAGACGTATCCGGCTGGCACGGAGAGAGTGCCCAGAGCAGTGAGAGCGAGACGTATCCGGCTGGCACGGAGAGAGTGCCCAGAGCAGTGAGAGCGAGACGCATCCGGCTGGCACGGAGAGAGTGCCCAGAGCAGTGAGAGCGAGGCGTATCCGGCTGGCACGGAGAGAGTGTCCAGAGCAGTGAGAGCGAGACGTATCCGGCTGGCACGGAGAGAGTGCCCAGAGCAGTGAGAGCGAGACGTATCCGGCTGGCACGGAGAGAGTGCCCAGAGCAGTGAGAGCGAGACGTATCCGGCTTGGCTCCTCTTGTATTCTTCCAGCAGGTGCAGCTCATCAGACAGTGGAACCTGCAATCACCCACAAACACACACACGAACAGACGGCACCCCCCGTGGTGTGGAGGGGTCGTCACACTCCCCCCCACCCCACGTGGTGTGGAGGGGTCGTCACACTCCCCCCCACCCCCCGTGGTGTGGAGTTCTGCATATATAAAAAACAAAACAATAAATCACCTAACACATGTATACATAACACAAAACAAGGTTCTTTTAAATGTTGTAAGAACGTAAAAAAGTCAAATGTTAACTATCCGTATTATTTTCGCGTCAGATGAAGAGTATCAGAAAATGTAAAATAAGAAACCAAAGTATATCAGGAGGTGATTCTCTTTGTTTTCATCTAGTCTATTCTTTACAACAATTACATTCTTGGTTTTGGGGCCACTGGTTAGGGTGTCTTTCCACCAGTCAATACTGTGATCAATACACACACACACACACACACACACACACACACACACACACACACACACACACACACACACACACACACACACACACACACACACACACACACACACACACACACACACACACACACACACACACACACACACACACACACACACGATCGATTGGATTTTCCGACACTCAGAAAAAAGATAAAAATAATCTGTAAAATCAATTAGATGTTTTGTGACGAGTGTGAGACCACTTTAACCTGTCTGTCTGTCTGTCTGTCTGTCTGTCTGTCTGTCTGTCTGTCTGTCTGTCTGTCTGTCTGTCTGTCTGTCTGTCTGTCTCTCTGTCTGTCTGTCTGTCTGTCTGTCTCTCTGTCTGTCTGTCTCTCTGCCTGCCTGTCTGTCTCTCTGTGTGTCTGTCTGTCTGTCTGTCTGTCTGTCTGTCTCTCTGCCTGCCTGTCTGTCTCTCTGTGTGTCTGTCTGTATGTCTCTCTGTCTGCCTGCCTGCCTGTCTGTCTGTCTCTGTCTGTCTCTCTGTCTGTCTGTCTCTCTATCTGTCTGTGTGTCTGTCTGTCTGTCTCTCTGTCTGTCTGTCTTTCTCTCTGTCTCTCTGTCTGTCTTTCTCTCTATGTGTCTGTCTGTCTCTCTGTCTGTCTGTCTGTCTGTCTGTCTGTCTGTCTGTCTGTCTGTCTGTCTGTCTGTCTGTCTGTCTCTCTGTCTGTCTGTCTGTCTGTCTGTCTGTCTGTCTTTCTCTCTGTGTGTCTGTCTGTCTGTCTGTCTGTCTGTCTGTCTGTCTCTCTGTCTGTCTGTCTGTCTGTCTTCAGGTGACTGTAGAAGACGCTCACCTGTCTCACCTGACTCGAGATCGTGTAAAGATCCCTCAGACCCGCCGCCTGCCGACCAGAGGACACCTGCTGGCCGTGGTCGGTATCACAGTTAGTAAACAACATGCTAACACAAGCTAACATGTGACAGTTAGTAAACAACATGCTAACACAAGCTAACATGTGACAGTTAGTAAACAACATGCTAACACAAGCTAACATGTGACAGTTAGTAAACAACATGCTAACACAAGCTAACATGTGACAGTTGGTAAACAACATGCTAACACAAGCTAACATGTGACAGTTGGTAAACAACATGCTAACACAAGCTAACATGTGACAGTTAGTAAACAACATGCTAACACAAGCTAACATGTGACAGTTAGTAAACAACATGCTTACACAAGCTAACATGTGACAGTTAGTAAACAACATGCTAACACAAGCTAACATGTGACAGTTAGTAAACAACATGCTAAAACAAGCTAACATGTGACAGTTAGTAAACAACATGCTAACACAAGCTAACATGTGACAGTTGGTAAACAACATGCTAACACAAGCTAACATGTGACAGTTGGTAAACAACATGCTAACACAAGCTAACATGTGACAGTTGGTAAACAACATGCTAACACAAGCTAACATGTGACAGTTAGTAAACAACATGCTAACAAGCTAACATGTGACAGTTAGTAAACAACATGCTTACACAAGCTAACATTTGACAGTTAGTAAACAACATGCTAACACAAGCTAACATGTGACAGTTAGTAAACAACATGCTAACACAAGCTAACATGTGACAGTTAGTAAACAACATGCTAACACAAGCTAACATGTGACAGTTAGTAAACAACATGCTATTGACAGCTAACTACATACAACAACTTCTGTTAGCATGTTCTTATATCTTTGGGTCCTCCCCCCCTCAGGCCTCCTCCTCTGACGGGGCTCTGACTTTGGACCTGATCCAGGAGGACGACCCCCTCTCGGACCCCCGCCCCCCCTTCTCTTCCTGCGCCGAGGCTTCTGGGAAATCTCATAGCCTCCCGAGGGAGGTGCAGAGTCCCCTGGTGGGGAAGAAGAGCCGCTGCGCCTCCATTGAGCAGATCCTGACCCCCCAGGACCACAAAGACCCCAAAGACCACAAAGACCCCAAAAACCACAAAAACCACAAAGACCACAAAGACCCCAAAGACCACAAAGACCCCAAAGACCCCAAAGACCACAAAGACCCCAAAAACCACAAAGACCCCAAAGACAACATAGACCCCAAAGACCACAAAGACCCCCCGATGGTGGCCCGGCTGCAGGAGCTGATCGTCCAGAAGCTGCAGGACACGGAGAGGATGCTGACGGAGGTCCGGGGAGGGGCGGGGCTCCGGGGAGGGGCGGGGGTCCGGGGGGGGGCGGAGGCAGAGAGGATCCTGATGGAGGCCACGGAGACCTGGAGTCAGGCGAGGGACGTCCTGCAGGAGGTGAAGGACCTCCAGGACCTGTACCGGCAGCTGTGAGGCCTTACATCAGGGGGTGTCAATCATACAGGAACTACAATACCCACAACGCCTCTGTGCCTGGACCTGTACCTGCAGCTGGACCCTCCCTCACTGTGAGGCTTTACATACAAACATACAGGAACTACAATACCCACAATGCCTCTGTATCTGGACCAGAACTGGTGATTGAGATTCTGTCTGAACCAGAGGGGAAGACTTCGATAAGAGACTCCCACGGCATTTAGAGGGGGCTCACTCCTTCACAGACCTCCTTTAGAACGATGCAGGAGGATCTCCGGGGTGTGTGGAGGTCAGGTTCAGGATCTATTGATTAATCATGGGAAAAACTGTTTAAACCCTCCTCTTCCTCCTCCTCTTCTTCCTCTTGAACCGCTGAGCTGGGCTCAGGTTTTGGACTCTTTAAGAAACAGAAACTATGCACGCTGCATGAAGAACAGCCTCCTCTAAACTCTTCCTCATCTTCCTCCTCTTCCTCCTCTTCTGAATGTGTTTTTATGCGCAGGTAGAAATGTATGAATCCTCAGAAACCGCTGAATAAACTTCAGTCTCTTTTTTATCCTCTCAGATCAGTGCTAACAGTGCTAACAAGGCTAACAGTGCTTACAGTGCTAACAAGGCTAATAGTGCTTACAGTGCTTACAGTGCTAACAGTGCTAACAGTGCTAGAGAACAATAGAGAAATACATCTAAATGTAGCTGATAAGCTAACCAAGCCAACAATCATTAGCTGGAATAGCTAGCAATAGGCGCTTTCACACCGGAGTACTTTTCCCAGTATAGTTCCGATAGTTCTTGAAATGTTGCGTTCACACCAAAAAGATCTGGAACTAGAACTTAGTTCATGAGAACCTTTTTACCCCCTTTTCAGTCCCTGCTAGAGAGCAGGGACTTTCATGGGAGAAAAAGGTTCCCATTTCTGATTGGCTGGGCGGATTGCAAACCAAGCCCCGTAAAACTCTGAAAAGTTTTGTGAAGCCGCAAATTGTATTTTGCTGGCATTAGCATTATTAGCATTAGCATTAGCCCCGCGCACCAACGGAGAGAGAATAACTTATGGCAACACAAAAGAAAACATGGGAGCGGTGGAGATGAGGAGGTGTCGGCGTTCTGGCGATTTACTCGGAAGGCTTCAGTAGAAGCTGCTGGGAGTCCCAGCAGCTTCTACTGAAGCCAGTCCCCAACTCCGGGGACTTCCGGCCGGGGACTTCGGGTGGCAGTATACGCCGTGAAGTTGTTTGCGGCCTGCCAGTAAACCCAAAGCAGAAGAAGAAGAAGTGTGAACGCGATCAGAACTTAGTTCATCTGAATTTAGTTCATCAGAACTCTTTAGTTCATCAGAACTTAGTACGGCAAAGTACTTGGTGTGAAAGCGCCTCGTGATACGATAATACTTTGTCGTCAGATCAAGTCTGTAAAGAAGAAGCTCCACGTGGAACAACAACAACAAATATGTAGAGAAAAACATTTAACATCAGAATATCTGCTAATGCTAATGTAGCATCCTGGCTACGGGATGATACGCATTAGCTACCAGCTAACTGAGCTAATGCTAAACCTTGATTAGGCTAATTATCTTTATTTAGCAAGCAAATGGCACACAGCTCCTAAAGTTTAAATAAGGAGAATCTCTGCTGTAGTTAAAAACTTTAAAATAATAATCAGGTAAATACAGATTCACTCGCCACGCTAAACCGGTTCTCTGTTCCTGGTGTTCGTCTCAGCTCTGATCTGAGAGGAACTACAAGGACCTGAGCCGGCAGGAAACTATTTTTATAAAGACTTAGCCTATTAGTATATACTGTAGCCTATTCCTGTAGTGTGTGGGTGTGTGTCTGTGAGAGAGAGAGAGAGAGAGAGAGAGAATGTGTGTGTGTGTCTGTGTGAGAGAGAGAGAGAGAGTGTGTGTCTGTGTGAGAGAGAGAGAGTGTGTGTGTCTGTGTGTGAGAGAGAGTGTGTGTGTGTGTCTGTGTGTGTGAGAGAGAATGTGTGTCTGTGAGAGAGAGAGAGAATGTGTGTGTGTGTCTGTGTGAGAGAGAGAGAGTGTGTGTCTGTGTGAGAGAGAGAGAGTGTGTGTGTCTGTGTGTGAGAGAGTGTGTGTGTGTGTCTGTGTGTGTGAGAGAGAGTGTGTGTCTGTGTGAGAGAGAGTGTCTTTGTGAGAGAGAGTGTGTGTGTGTGTCAGTGTGAGAGAGAGAGAGTGTGTGTGTCTGTGTGAGAGAGAGAGTGTGTGTGTCTGTGTGTGAGAGAGTGTGTGTGTGTGTCTGTGTGTGTGAGAGAGAGTGTGTGTCTGTGTGAGAGAGTGTCTTTGTGAGAGAGAGTGTGTGTGTGTGTCAGTGTGAGAGAGTGTGTGTCAGAGCGGATCTCGTTGAGCGTCTTCCTGTTCCTGTCTTGTGAACTTCCCTTTCTGTGCTGCAGCCTTAAACCCCAGAGGATCATGGGAGATGTAGTCTGGGAGAGATGTGAGTTCATGTGCTAAAATAAAAACTTGCAAACTGAAACCCGAATGTCTCAATGAACTGTTAACGAGTGTGTGTGAGTGGGGGGTCAGTCATGTGACCTCTGAGGCAAACTGACTGCTTTACATCCAGCAGGTTACCATGGAGACGGGAAGGCCAGGTGTGGGGGGCGGAGCCTGAGCACCTGAGAGTCAAATCAAAACAAAACTATTGAAATAAAAACACACACAAAGACACACTCACACTCAGACACACACACACTCAGACACACACACTCACACTCAGACACACACACACTCAAAACACACACACACACTCAGACACACACAAACACACACACACACACACTCAGACACACACACACTCAGACACACACACACACTCAGACACACACACACTCAAAACACACACACTCAGACACACTCAAACACACACACACACTCAGACACACACACACTCAGACACACACACACTCAGACACACACACTCACACTCAGACACACACACACTCAAAACACACACACACACTCAGACACACTCAAACACACACACACACTCAGACACACACACACTCAGACACACACACACTCAAACACACACACACACTCAGACACACACACTCACACTCAGACACACACACACTCACACTCAAACACACACACTCACAATCAGACACACACACACACTCAGACACACTGACTCACACTCAGACACACACCGACACACACTCAGACACACACACACACTCAGACACACACTGACTCACACTCAGACACACACTCAGACACACACCGACTCACACTCAGACACACACACACACTCAGACACACACTGACTCACACTCAGACACACACTCAGACTCAGACACACACACTCAGACACACACACACACACACTCAGACTCAGACACACACACTCAGACACACACACACACTCAGACACACACACACACTCAGACTCAGACACACACACTCAGACACAAACTCACACTCAGACTCACACACACACTCAGACAAACCCACACACTCACTCACACAAGTCAATTAGATATTAGATTACATCATCTGTGTGTGTGTGTTATCAACAGAATAAAATGTGTATCATTTTATTGTTACTTTAGATAAAGTGTTACTAAAAGCTTTAGAGTGTGTGTACAGTGACGGTATACATACTGTATATACATACTGTACATACAGTATGTATGTACAGTATGTATATACAGTATGTATATACATACTGTATATACAGTATGTATATACAGTATGTATATACATACTGTATATATATGAAACACAAGTACGGGGCAGCAGCAGGACAAGCCACAGACAACGCTGTCAATTCTGCCATTAATGTTGGTCGCACTGCCTTCAATGTTGACAATCTTGGGATCCAAGCTATAGTGAAAAGGACGGGCAAGCAGACGGCGCATGCCATTTTGGAAGACTACAACCATCTGGAAAAACCAAATAATGGGAAGCAAGTGGAGAAATCGGGCAAATAGCTGGTATCACTCTGCCTTATTATCTCAGAAATGCCTTAAACTATAATTCTGTCAAATTTAATTTTCACTATTTATAAAACGTACTAATGTTTTTCCTAACTTACTCAACAGTGGTTTTCTTAAAGGTCCCATGACATGCTTTTCCGGTTGTTACCCGTCCCCTTGTGTGTTATGAAAATGAACATTAGTTGTATATACATACTGTATATACATACTGTATATACAGTATGTATATCAGACTGATTCTATAATTTAGGGTGCATTTCACATCAACAAAACAGTACAAAAAAAGTGTTCTTTCTCAATAAAACAATCAGTGGTTCAAGTTAGTATATTCCTCAGTGTAACATATCCACTAGCTGCAAAGCTTAAACATTTTTTTATGTTATCTATTTTAGATATTTTAAATTTGAAAAAATGAGGTGCAACATAGTTGACAATGAAACTCAAACATTTGATGCAAATAACATAGTTGACTGGACACATTATTAACCATCAGCACTATGTTCATTTCAAGGCAGAAGTGCACAATTCCATTGATCATGATGTGTAATGACGTCTACATGTCATACAAATTGTCAACTAGGTTACCTGTCAACTAAGTTACTACAGTTATTACATTACTGGGTAACTTAGTGGACAGGTAACCTAGTTGACAACTTCCCTATTTTGACCCATCATTTCAACGGTAGGCCTTGCCTGGATGACCACATGTCATTTTCTTGAACAGGTTAACATCACATTTGAACATATAATTGAATTAAAATCATTAAACAATTATAAACCATAACAATGTACGTAACATTGTTGAAGGTCAATTAATATACTCATTGACAATGTGCTATTATACATAAAATATTGTAAAACATTAGAGGACAATCACCACAGTGTGTTCAAAATGTCTGCCAAAGAGGAACATGGCATCATGTGATGCTGGTCACATGGTATTGGGACAAACCATTTTTGAGTTAAAGGGGGGAGTTCTGTTAGTAACATAGTTGACAGAACTTTTGCGGACATTCATATATTAAGATATTTAAATTATTTAAAGGAGGAAATAAATTTAAAAAATGTTATTATTCTTTAGTATTTAGACTTTTAAAATAAATGAATACTTTTTTTTATTTACTTGAATGGTTTTTATTCATTATTTTGAAACCAAGACACCCTCAACTGAAAAACGGACATAGCAAAAACTGACAATTTAAGAACATCATGACACATTTCAAGCTAAATAAAGCATAGGATGCACATAATGTGTGTGTGATATTATAACATGCTTTCCAATAATAGGCAAAATATGATATTTTTGAAGAAAATAGTTAGAATAATTATAATTATCATCAATGGACATCAATGGACATGGAATGTACCCTAAATTGTAGAATCACTCATGATCAGATGTATATACAGTATGTATACTAGTAGTGATATACAGTATGTATATACATACTGTATATACGTCGTATGTTATATACATACTGTATCTGTACGTATATACATACTGTATATACTTAGTCGTCAACATGGATTTCATCGAGTTATTTTCTCACAGACAGGAATATTTAGGATCACTTCTTCATGTTCTCCCCGGTCCTCCACAGCTCTGTGGCGCCACCAGCTGGTGAACACATGAAATAGCACCTGATCAATAACAGCAGGCTCACCTGTTCTCACCTGTTCACAATGTGGTTAAAGGAGATTCCTCTCATCTCATTGATCTGCAGCATCTTCCTTTGAACTAAGAGAAGAGAGACTGCAGAGTATTCATAACAGGCATTGATTGTCTTTAGGAGTTACAGCAACACTGTTTCATGGCGAGGGATCTGTCTCCATGGCAACGGTGTATGCTGACACCCCATAATTAGAGGAGTCGAGGAGGGGAAATGAGAGAATTGAGAAACCTTCCTGGACTTCATTAGAAAACACATTTCATTTTGTTGTTATCTGTAAATAAAGAAACTTCTCTGATGTTTCATCCGTTTTTTATTGAAAACACAGAAGAAGACGGGAATAAAAAAATAAAATGAACTCGAGAGGTCATGATTCACAACAGAGGCCGGTCTATTTACAGAGGCAGGGCCGCCGAGGATCATGGGTAATGTAGTCCTCTCAGAGTAAAGCTGAGAGGACGTCGGCCAATGAGAACTAGGATAAAAAAACTGTTTTGGGTAAAATCTAAAAGGTCTGAGTTTGGTAGAGAGGAAACGATCGGCCAATCACATCGCAGCTGACTTGATCACATGACAGTCTGCGGCCCTGAGGGTCAGAGGTCACCGGAGCGGGGGTTCATTATTCATCATCGTCATCGTCACCTTCGTCGTCTGCCTCCCTCTTCCTCTTCTCTCCCTGAGCCTCCGCAGCATCTGACAGGAAACAGCACATTAAAGCTTCCTCTTCATCATCTTCCTCTTCATCATCATCAGGGAACATTTGACTTATTAATAATTCAAACTTATTTAAAACTGAACACAAACCTCCGTCTTCCTCCTCCTCGTCTTCCTCCTCTTCAACGTAGTCTCCGTCGTCCTCCTCGTCCTGAGAGAGACACAAGCATGTTACAAACACACACCGACACACCGACACACACACACACACACACAGCTACATACACACACCAACAGCTACAGACACACACACACTCACAGCTACACACACACACTCACAGCTACACACACACACACACTCACAGCTACACACACACACACACTCACAGCTACACACACACACAGCTACAGACACACACACACACACAGCTACAGACACACACACAGCTACAGACACACACACACAGCTACAGACACACACACACAGACACACACTCACAGCTAGACACACACACAGCTACAGACACACACTCACAGCTACAGACACACACACACACCTACAGACACACACACTCACAGCTAGACACACACTCACAGACACACACTCACAGCTAGACACACACACACCTACAGACACACACACTCACAGTGTAACTCACCTGGATGCCTTCCTTCATCAGGTAGGACAGCCCCACCTCCCCCTCCTCCACCTCTGAGCTCTCATCATCGTCTTCATCATCATCGTCATCATCGTGTACATGGGGACCGGCCACATCATCATCATCGTCATCTTCCTCATCTGGAACAAAATCTTAATTTAGTTTTTCTAAAACCTTTTCCTGAAAATCTAAAACTTTTTCACTATTTTTCAATTAAATTCAAATTCTCACTTTTTTCAGAAAATCAAAATGTTCTGACTTTTTTCTGAAAAACCGCACATTTCAGATTTTTTTACTCAATCTCCACATTTTAACTTTTTTTCTGGAAATCTCAGGGAAAGTCACAGCAGCTTCGTGCCATGAATCCTATTTCCCCCGGGATATCTGACCATGGTAAACGACACAACAACAAACAACAGCAGCAGCAGCGGTCTGACCGTTGGAGTCGGCAGCTCGTTGTCCTGCGGGTCGTACCCGTCCAGGTACTTGATCTGAGGGAGCAGCTGGAACACGCTCGGCCTGTACTCCTGCAGAGAGGAGACCTCACAGCTGTACAGGTCCAGACTCTTCAGGTGCTTCAGACTCTGCTGCAGAACCACAGGGGAACACGGAGAACAGGTGAGAACAGGTGATGAGCAGGAGAACAGGAGAACACAGGTGAGAACAGGTGATGAGCAGGAGAACACAGGTGAGAACAGGTGATGAGCAGGAGAACACAGGTGAGAACAGGTGATGAGCAGGAGAACAGGTGAGGATAGGAGAACAGAGGAGAACAGGTGAGGAGCAGGAGAACAGAGGAGAACAGGTGAGGAGCAGGAGAACAGAGGAGAACAGGTGAGGATAGGAGAACAGGAGAACACAGGTGAGAACAGGAGAACACAAGTGAGAACAGGTGAGGAGCAGGAGAACAGGTGATGAGCAGGAGAACAGGTGATGAGCAGGAGAACAGGTGATGAGCAGGAGAACAGGTGAGGAGCAGGAGAACAGAGGCCTGTACTACGAAGCAGGAGTTTCTCTTAGCGAGCTAACTTCAGGTTAACTCTGGGTTTCCGGTCCTACGACGCTGGTTCTCTTCTTAGCGGGCTAGATCTCCATGGTAACTTATGCTGAACGGCTAGCCTGGTCCGGAGCAGGTTAGGTTGCAGGCTAAGAGATCAACTCAGTGAAAGCACCGCCTGCTGAACAATCAGAGCTCAGTGTGCGGAGTTTAAAGCGATCAAGTCATATTACAGGAGAAAGGAAATACAGAGAAACTGCCGTTGCAGGAAAGACGGCTGGCAAAAATCACCGACTGTGTGAACGTGAACATGAATAGAATATCACCTCCCATCTTCAGAGCAATCTGACTATTATAACATTAGCGTTAAGAAAGCTTACTTAAAGGGGACCTATCATGCAAAATGCACTTTTGTACGTCTTTTATACATGAATATGTGTCCCCGGTGTGTCAGGGAACTCACCAAGTGTCAGAAAACACAACTTCTTTTCCTCCGTACCCAAATCTCTAAAAACGGGGCTGCAACGGATCTGATACAGACTGATCCAGATTTGAATTCTTTTCTACGTCACAAAAGTGGTGCTCCGCTTAGTGGTCAACTCTCCACCTATCAGGGGAATGTGGGGTTGGGCCACGGCCGGCCATTGCCGCTCAAAAGCGCTGGAGACGCTGTAGTACATATGCCAGGCCTGTAAGTGGCGCTGTAGTCTGCCACAAAAGCAGCGAAGAAGACTTCCCTTGCATGGTTGCCATGGTTGCCCTTCTGTTTATTCTCCGCTGTGGCTCTTTTTCTCCCTCCCCGTGGAGGCAAGCGCTGTCACGCTCTCCGGTAGTCCAGCAGCAGATGACAAACACCCACCTCTCTCTCCGCCTCTTCCAAGGGACGAGGGGACCGTGCGGCAGAGTTTCAGTTAGTTTTCTTTTTCGCCGGTCAACATCTCCGTTAAAGTTTAAATCTTCCGGACAACATTAGAAAAGTGCCGGTCAGAATCTTCTTTGTTATTTATTGAGCTTTAAAACAAATGAATAACGACTCGATATAATCATATATAAGAATAACACACGGAGGACGGAGATCTCTTTTTCTCCCCTCTTCTGACAGCCCAGCAGCTGATCAGAGCACGCGCCCCTCTCCTGCAGCTCACAGAATCAGCCCCTGCAAAAACAGGGCTGGAAAGAGCAAATAGAGCAAAATGAGGCATGGCTAAAATGCAGGATCTGTTTGGTATTTTGAAAAATATATAGGTATGGCCCTACAATATATTGTTCAAATATAGCATGATATGTCTCCTTTAAATATCTGCCACAACATAAGTAACCGGATCAAAGTAAGATTACGTACAGTCCGCGGCACTGTGAGTGCAGACGTGGATGTGTCCCATTATCATTCATATCACATCACATCATAATGTATCATATATCTCCTTATCTGAGTCAGCTGAGCCGGATCTGGCCGTGCAACACTCACAGTGTCACATACTGTCTGCAGAAGAATTATTTGAAGCAACACATTAAGTTGAGGAAACACTCGAGTCAAATGTAATGAAAGTCAGATCGTGTCTTAGACGGGGCAGTGATATCATAAACCTGTTAATGGACGCATTCAAACACTTGTTCTGGTACCAGCTGTATTCACCTTGCAGGTGCAGCTATGTGGCTTTGATCCTGGATCAAGTGTTTAAGTCATGGATGTCTAAAGTTTAACTTCTTCATATTTGTCTAATATTATAGTTCACTTTTCATTCAGGAAGTATGACGCTGCGCTGTCAGTGCGCTTCTCCATGTTTGTGATTGGTCAAATGTTGCTAACCCCGCCCCTTTCATGTGAACGCGCACCTAACTAGATAGGACACGGCTGGCTTGAGCGATCCACTTGATAACCCACGTCGTAGGACCGCTTAGCGAGAGCGCGTATGTTTTGGATTAGGCCAACCGGCTAACTCAAACATATCCAGGTTATGTTGAACCGGCTTCGTAGTACAGGCCTCAGGTGAGGAGCAGGAGAACAGGTGAGGATAGGAGAACAAGTGAGGATAGGAGAACAGGTGAGGAGCAGGAGAACAGAGGAGAACAGGTGAGGAGCAGGAGAACAGGTGAGGATAGATGCAATAAGAAATAATCAGCTCTCCTTAAGGTGGACTGAACTCTTTAGATTAAACTGAACCCTTCTTAAGGTGGACTGAGCCCTTCTTAAGGTGGACTGAACTCTCCTTAAGGTGGACTGAGCTCTGCTTAAGGTGGACTGAACTCTCCTTAAGGTGGACTGAGCCCTTCTTAAGGTGGACTGAACTCTCCTTAAGGTGGACTGAACTCTCCTTAAGGTGGACTGAGCCCTTCTTAAGGTGAATTGAACTCTCCTTAAGGTGGACTGAACCCTTCTTAAGGTGGACTGAACTCTCCTTAAGGTGGACTGAACTCTCCTTAAGGTGGACTGAGCCCTTCTTAAGGTGAACTGAACTCTCCTTAAGGTGGACTGAACTCTCCTTAAGGTGGACTGAACTCTCCTTAAGGTGCACTGAGCCCTTCTTAAGGTGGACTGAACTCTCCTTAAGATGGACTGAGCCCTTCTTAAGGTGAACTGAACTCTCCTTAAGGTGGACTGAACTCTTCTTAAGGTGGACTGAACTCTCCTTAAGGTGGACTGAGCCCTTCTTAAGGTGGACTGAACTCTCCTTAAGGTGGACTGAACTCTCCTTAAGGTGGACTGAGCCCTTCTTAAGGTGGACTGAACTCTCCTTAAGGTGGACTGAACTCTCCTTAAGGTGGACTGAACTCTCCTTAAGGTGGACTGAACTCTCCTTAAGGTGGACTGAGCCCATCTTAAGATGGACTGAACTCTCCTTAAGGTGGACTGAGCCCTTCTTAAGGTGGACTGTGTGAGTTTCCTCACCAGCGTCTTGATGCTGCTCAGCTCCTTGATCTTGTTCCCGCTCAGGTTCAGGTACGTCAGGTTGGGACATTTCTCTACCAGCGAGTCCAGATCTCCAGAGATCAGGTTATCACTCACTTCCAGCTGAAACACACACACACAGACACACGTTATAAATAAATCACAGGTAAGAAAGGAAGTAGTCATCATATACAGAGCATTTGGTCCAACTAGTTCCTGAACAGTGTCCTTCACATGCTGATATACAAGAGAGGGAGTTACACAGTCACAAGATGGAGGAATACCAGTTCTTCTAGGTAATCATATATCCTGCCATGTACAAAATACTGAGTTTTTTTCCAAAATGTTGGCTTTTTTCTCAAAATCTCAAAATGCTGACTTTTTCTAAAAATTCGGACTTTCCTCAACATTTTTATTTTTTTCTCCAAAATCACCAAATTCTGACTTTATCTCCAAATTCTGATTTTTTCTCCAAATTCTGACTTTCTAAAAATCTCCAAATTCTGACTTTTTCTCAAAATCTCCAGATTCTGACTTTTTCTCAAAATCTCCAAATTCTGACTTTTTCTAAAAAATCTCCAAATTCGGACTTTTTTTTTTAATCAAAATCTCCAAATTCGGACTTTTTTTTAATCAAAATCTCCAAATTCTGACCTCTTCTCAAAATCTCCAAATTCTGACCTTTTCTCAAAATCTCCAAATTCTGACTAGTTCCTGAACAGTGTCCTTCACATGCTGATATCCAAGAGAGGGAGTTACACAGTCACAAGATGGAGGAATAGAAAGCAGTATTCAATGTTTACTTCAGATTAGCTCCACGTCAGAAATGATCATGCTTGTCATATGTCTCTCTCCGTAGAGGCTGAATCATCATGTTAATCACATAGCTATCATATGCCTCAAACAGTCCTGATGCTCTTCTAGGTAATCATACATGTTACTCTCATGTTGGAGGAGGACCTCATTCACACCAACGGTGTTTCAGGGCCGGTTCGGAGCTGGAGCTTGAAAAGCACCGGGTTTTCCTGTTCACACCGCAGCGGAGCAGCCTCTTAGCTCCGGAATCCGGTTCGTTTCAAGCACCAAAAAATTCTCCGGCTAGCGCAAAAGCACCGCATACGTCACGCTTACGTCGAGGCGGGGCAGGGGCGGGGGCGGGATCAACTCCTGAACAACAACAACAAGCCCGCGTTTTATCCAGTTTGTACACAACGATGGAGAAACTTAACAAGCAGCAGTGGTCCACTGAAGAGACCAGCTACCTACTGGGAATCTGGTCTTCCGAAGAGGTACAGAGGAAGCTGGAGGGGAGCACGCGGTCCAAAGCAATTCTCCAACAATTGCAGAAAGAGATGGCAACCGCTGGTTTTTACCAAAACCATAACGAGTAGCGCTTCAACACAATCGGCCATTGTTGTTGTTGTCGGTTTGGCTTTATGAAGCAGGCACGCAAACGGTTACGTCATGACGCAAACGAGGACGCAATGACGCAGCACCAGTCGGGCTCTGGGCGGTGTGAAAAGAGCCGGAGCTAAACCGAAGAACCGGTTCTGAACCTGAAAAGCTCTAGAGGAGCTTGAACCGGAGTTGGTGTGAATGAGGTATCTGTAACGTTGATGCGTACCTTGCTGAGTTTGGGCAGAGCAGGCAGCTTGGACAGCGAGCTGAGCCCCACGTTCACCATGCTGAGGATCTCCAGCTCCGATACTCTCCGTCAGACCCTCCACCTCCCCGTCGCTGGAGCGGCAGTTATCCACCACCAGCTCTGCCACCTGGACAACCAACAACAGGGAGTCATGTTTTAACAACAACAACAGGGATTCATGTGAGCACAACAACAACAGGGAGTCATGTGAGCACAACAACAACAACAACAGGGAGTCATGTGAGCACAACAACAACAACAGGGAGTCATGTGAGCATTAGGAAAACCGCTATAAAAATCCCATGTATTATTATTATCTACAACAAGAAAACATTTGCTAAAAGTAGAAGTACTCAGGTCTTGTACTTGAGTAAAAGTAGAAGTACTCAGGTCTTGTACTTGAGTAAAAGTAGAAGTACTCAGATCTGGTACTTGAGTAAAAGTAGAAGTACTCAGGTCTTGTACTTGAGTAAAAGTAGAAGTACTCAGGTCTGGTACTTGAGTAAAAGTAGAAGTACTCAGGTCTTGTACTTGAGTAAAAGTAGAAGTACTCAGGTCTTGTACTTGAGTAAAAGTAGAAGTACTCAGGTCTGGTACTTGAGTAAAAGTAGAAGTACTCAGGTCTTGTACTTGAGTAAAAGTAGAAGTACTCAGGTCTGGTACTTGAGTAAAAGTAGAGGTACTCAGGTCTGGTACTTGAGCAGGGTGTCCCACACAGACTTTACTTGGGCACCCAGGTATATTAACGTCCACCAAAGTATATTTCGCGACCCATTTAGATTACAAAAAAAAAATGTATCCGCCCGCGAGCACGACGCCAACTGCGATCGATTAACTACCCCTCCTGTACCTGTTCGCTCTGCTGTATAATACATATTATATATTTTTGGGAAAATCTCACAATTCTGTTAAATTCTAAAAAAACACTTTTGTAAAATTGATATTTACAGAAAAGAGTGAATGATGAGAGCAGGTTAGCTTCGGCCTCATGGACCGAACTCCCCTCAGAAAACACTTCAAAGTTATTCAACTTGGATTCTGAACAAATCAATATTTGTTCAGTAAATCTTAAAATCCTAACGAATCTAAAAGAATGACTTTTGATCGGGCCTAAAACCCGCCCCCTCTTGCGTCTCTCTCCTAATTCTGACGACATAAGGAATCGTTTTTTCCTCAAAATTCAGGCTTTTTTCTAAGAATGGTGAATTAAAGTCAGAACTACTTCTTTTAGTTTTTTACTTTTGGTCACATCCCGTTCAATGGTGACCAACATGACGTCACGGGAGCTGTAGTACCACCGTGTGGCCGCTAGGGACACCCAGGAAGTGCTCCGGACTCTGAGGCAAATATTCGTTGTGTCTGACACTACCCGATCTGCAGCCCTGCCCTATCTGCAGTGCGCATGTGCGAGATGGTCCGCCATATTTGACAACTACATACGGCAACTCTAATAGGACACTTGACACAGTGGCGTTTGGCAAAGCAGAAAAAGAACACTAAAAAAACAAAACAATATTAATCTGAACGAGAGAGATGAGTTATTGTTATTACAACGTGACTTCACTATTATTTAACAACTCCTTTTATTGGGCCATTTTATTGGGTTAAGTACATTGTCAGAATAAGTGAGAAATGGATTTAACTTCTGTTAGACAGCTATCATACATACTGAAGAAATATTGACTGTGTAGTTAGGGTTTATTTAGTTACAAAAAAATGATCCACCGATTTACAGCCGTCTCTTTCCCGATGTTAGTCGATAGGAAAAAGTAGTTTTGGGCCGGGTGACGTCACGGACTGATACGGATGTTGCAGTACCGCCGTTTGGACACTAGGAATGTTGGGCACAGAGTCCGGCGCACTTCCTGGTGGCTTGGTCCAAACGGCGGTACTACAACTTCCGTATCAGTCCGTGACGTCACTGGGCCCCGAAAGGACTTTATCCCAATGACTAACATTGGGAAAGAGACGTCTGTAAATCAGTGGATGATTGTTTTTAAACTAAATAAACTACCCAGTGGGTATAGGCCTTATTAGAATCATTAGGTCCTTAAAGTTGTAAAATGCACTAAAAGCCGAATCCAGAGTTATTTTCTCTCTCCATTCATTCTACTGAGCCGAGAGCGGGAGCTCGGGGGCGGGGCTTAAGAGACACTCAACTGCGCATGCTCTATGGGCTACATACGGGTACTTCTTTACTATACTTCCATGGACATTACACATGAATATCTGCCTCGACGGACGGAGCTCTTCCTCCGGGTTGAAGCCTCTCCTCCGCCCCGCTGCTCCCGGTCCTCCCCCCTGGTGGGGAATAGGCTGTGATCCCGGGAGGAATCGGGTTATCTCCCCCCGGAACCCCCTTAACGAGACACCGAGAGAGAGCCCTCCATGTTGGAGAGGAAGAAGAAGCCGTTTTCTGGGTCAAAATGTCGGCTATCTCTCGCTATTCTCCCGCTGAACGCTTCCTCCCCCAAAATGTCGGATATCTCTCCCGCTGAACGCTTCCCTCCCCCTCCTGTTCACAAACACATAGCCGGGTTGTTATGTTACTCACGTCCTTAGGTTTCCTGTTCCTGAGCTCCAGGAGGACCCTCTTCTTCATCTCCATGTTGGAACAAAGCAAAATAAAACAGCGAGTCTCCTCCGTAGATCCAGACAGCACTAACCCTCCATGTTCGCTCGAGCCTTCCTCCACCGAGAGGCCAGGCCCCCACGCCTCATTAATATTCATATATTCACAGATGCTGGCCTGCTATTGGTCAGATGAGGGCCCGCTCACCGAGCTCGTGCCCCCGCAGCTCATTATGCAGGACTCTTCTCTCCCATTGGCTGGGGTTGTAGAGGCGGAGCTTGTTCTCGACCAATGAGAAGTCGAACATGAAACATTTAAACTTTACATCAACCCCCTCTTTGTCCTCATTGGCGCCATATTGTACAACAACAGGAACATAAGAACAATAACTGTTTAACGAAAACAAGATTCTTCATAAACCAGTGAATATGCTTTGTTTTAATTTCAAATACACTTTAATAAACCTTATTCTCATACGTTTGAGTGACATTATAAAGTTAAGATAACGTTTTCAAAGTAAAATGTAGATTATGAGGAAACTTTAAGACTTAAATCAACATTAATTACAAAGATAACTGACATGTAAGTGAATGTATAGTGTTCTGTGTCACCACCTGATTCAGGACGTTACATACAGACAGAAGTGTTTTACTGTAAAGGTTTATTTTAACAGGCGTTACAGTTAAACAACCTTTCAGTATAAAAGCATTCATACATTTAAATGTGATTTAAAAAACAAGATGACAGAATAAATAATACGTAAACAGGATGTGATGTCAGCAAGAGCAGGAAATGAATCTGTGGTAGATAATGAAATCAATAAAGATGACATCACTGATAGTTCAGGTTTAAGGGGCTGGGCGGGGCTGTGGCTCAGTGGAAAGTGTGCTGGGGATCAGGGGAGCACAGGTTCAAACCCTGCTGCAGTCAGCATGTCGTTGTGTCCCTGAGCAGTGGCGGCTCCAGAGTCTTTCTGTTGGGTAATCTATGGTAGGGCTAACCCATCCAGTGGTGGGGCTCAAGTCAGTATTTGCAATGTAATTACATGCACGCTATATCGCCCCCCGACAGTGAAACGCCACGCGTGAGGTTTAGATTATTTCCCTGTCTCAATCAAAATGGAACTGTATGAAATAAAACGGCACATTTGTCTTGTAGTAAATAGAAAGGGCGACCTGTGAACGTGACGTATGATAGTACACGTTGAAGATCCAATGGGGATACTGAATGGCGGTTCTGACTGATCTCTCAGTAATGCATGACGCAGACCCAACGTTTCGTTGCTCTGATTGGCTGTAGATCTGACTCTATTCAAATTGCATTCGGAGGCATTTTGATCTGACCACGGCCGCGCTGATATTATAACGCCAGAGAATTTCCACACCTTTAGTGTATACAACTCCCCCACTACTTAGACTATTCCTTGCACCCCTCTTCTAGCATAAGCCCGAATGGTCTAATCCATATTGCATCAGTAACGTGCACTTGTTGTAACAGCAGGATCAGTTTGTGTGTTGTGGAACGACCCGTATATTTTCGCAAGCCGTGTTCTCAACATTTAGCATTTTGCTCATTATTTAATTGAATTTGCTTACTTTAACATCACTGTTCATGGTGGGGCTGTAGCCTACCCCAGCCATACCCTGGCGCCGCCACTGTCCCTGAGACACTTCACCCCAAAGTGCTCCTGTGGGGATTGTCCACAGTATTGAGTATGTAAGTCGCTTTGGATAAAAGCGTCTAACAAGTAACATGTGATGTTTGAACACAGAAAGGATTGATCTGACGCTGCGTTCCTATTGGACACAAAGACACCTTCCCAAACACTGCCATTACATATCAAGTTTATTAAAATACGCTTTTATAAACAAGACAATCTGAACTCTGATCTAGAGATTACTTCATGCTAACTCAGAATCTTTTTAGGACATTTCAGAAAAAGTCAGATTTGTTGACAAAATTCTAAATGTTTCGATTTTTAGAAAAAGGTCAAAATTCTGAGATTTTGAGAAAAAGGTAAACATTTTGAGAAAAAAGTCAGAATTTTGACATTCAAAGAAATTGCGACAAAATTCTGAGATTTCTGAAATAAAAATGTTGAGAAAAAGTCAGAATTGTGAGATTTCTTAGACAAAAGTCAGATTTGATACTTTGCTTGAGACCATTGACTCACACCTACACTACAGGAGAGGGAACACCACAGAAGAACAGGGCCTCTTTAAGTCTTGCTGCTGGACATGTTAAAGGTGGGGTATGTAATTTATTTCAGAAACACTTGTTGTTATATTCCATGGAATGCTCCTAACATCCCGATAGCAATGAATATATTAAATGCTTTGACAATAAATACATAGAAACATGTCATCTGTGGAAGCCGTGGCGCTGTAGAAAGCACGACCAATCGTCTGCCTCGGCCCGGCTAAAATAACTGGATGGCCTACCTGCCTGTCAGCCTTCCATCTGTGCACAAACTGATCTCGTGCCCTCATTGGTCATGTGCGCGTTCGTGTGTGTTGGAGGAGGGGCTCTGTGAGGAAGTGGCAGATTTTTTCCGGTTGTGTATTTTCAAATTCTAGCGCACTCGAGCTGGTTTCTCCAAAATTACCAAACCCCACCTTTAACCTTTTCAGGTCTTCACTAACTTTAGGCTTAATAAAGACTGAACTCTGATCGAGGAATCATTTCATACAAACTCCACATTTTGAGAAAAAAGTCAGAATTTTGAGATTTTGAAAAAAACTTAAGAGTCTTAAAGGTCCCATGTCATGGCCATTTCTACTGATCATAATTCCATTGTTGAGGTCTACTAGAATAGATTTACATTGTTCAATGTTCCAAACTCACATTGGTTTCTCATACAGCATCTCTGTATAGTATGTGTATTCACTCTCTGTCCTACACGGCTTGTTGGAGCTCCTGCCCCCCCCCTGCCCTATGAGCCCAGTGGCCGTCTGCGAGACAGCGAGACACAGCGAAACCCAGCCCGAAACCAGCCCGAGCACACACACACACCCGCAGCCTGGCTGGGAGTCTGTGTGTGTGCTCACACACAGACTCCCAGCCTCGCCGCGTCCCGCCGTCTCAGGGAGGAGAAATCGGCGGAGCTGCAGCTGAAAAAAGATTGAGTGTGTGTGTGAGGAAGTCACGACTTAACGGCTCCGCGGGCGTAACGTAACGGCTCCACGGATTGGTCCATTTGGACCAATGGGTCCATTTGGGTATGGGCACGTCACTGTACCCAGGAAGAAAAAGAGAAATGTCCAACGAGGCGTTCTGGGGCAGCATAGACAGGTCTTTTCTGTGTTAGAGTTTTCTCCCTACAGGGTGACTTTGAGGGTTTGTGACTCTGCAGAACGTTTACATGCAGAAGCTTCAGAACACAAGGGGACGGGTCAGAACCAGAGAAGCATGACATGGGACCTTTAAGATTTTGAGTAAGTCAACATTTCGAAATTCTTAGAAAAAAGTCTGAATTTTTGAGATTTCAGAAAAAAGTCTGACATTTTGCGCAACATTTTGAGAAAAAAGTCAAAATGTCAAAATGTCCACATTTTGAGAAAAAGTAAGAATTTAGAAATGTTCTGAAAAAAGTCTGACATATTGAGATTTGAGAAATAAGTCTGACATTTTGAGATTTGAGAAATAAGTCTGACATTTTGAGATTTGAGAAATGAGTCAGACATTTTGAGAAAAAATCACAATTTTCAGATTTCAGAAAAAGTTTTCTGGAAAAAAATGAATCATTAGATCTCAACATTTTGAGATTCTGAGAAAAAAAGTCAGAATTTTGAGATGAGAGCAGTTTCAATGTCAGCTTCGCCCTAATGGACCAAACTTTAGAAAACACTTTAAAGTGATTTGGCTTCCCTGCCGTCTGGCGGAAACACAAAGCTTTAATTGAGAGTTTAATCTAATTGGTATCACTGTGGATTTAAAGCAGTATCCCGTTCATACGTAAAGAAATCACAGCAACATCTGTGAATTCAAGTCGATACCTCTGCAGTGAACTGTCAATGGTGATGGTCATCAAAAGCTCTCTCTGTGTCCCGTGCGATCGCAGTTTATCAGTTTATGATTGTCTTGTGTGTGTGTGTGTGTGTGTGTGTGTGTGTGTGTGTGTGTGTGTGTGTGTGTGTCAGAGTGTGTGTGTCAGAGTTTGTGTCAGAGTGCTGGCAGTGAGTGCAGCACCTGGTCCAGCAGCTGCAGGGCTCGGTGCAGGTGGACCTCCAGCCAGCAGGGGGTGTCCTTGATGCTCCGCCGGGGGTAATCAGAGCCCCAGCCCTTCACGAAGCTCAGGCGCACGATACACAACCTGCGCAGGTCGTCCACGCCCAGCCCCCCCGCACACACACCTGCACGCAGCACGCAGCACGCAGCACACACACACACACACACACACACACACACACACACACACACACACACACACACACACACACAAAATAATTAAAGGTGGGGTTGGTAATTTTGGAGAAACCAGCTCGAGTGCGCTAGAATTTGAAAATACGCAACCGGAAGAAATCTGCCACTTCCTCACAGAGCCCCTCCTCCAACACACACGAACGCGCACATGACCAATGAGGGCACGAGATAAGTTTGTGCACAGATGGAAGGCTGACAGGCAGGTAGGCCATCCAGTTATTTTAGCCGGGCCGAGGCAGATGATTGGTCGTGCTTTTTACAGCACCACAGCTTCCACAGATGATGTTCTTATGGATTTTTTGTCAAAGCACTGAAGATATTCCTTGCTGTCGGGATGTTGAGAGCGTTCCATGGAATATAACAACGAGTGTTTCTCCAGCCGGTTTCTCAAACTTACCTACCCCACCTTTAAGTAGCAGTACAATTTAATTAAAAAAGTGACAATATAAAAATATTGATCTCTGATCAAGTCTTATTCTGAAATAATTCAGAGAAAAAAGTAAACGTTTTGAGAAAAAAGCCATAATTTTAACATTTTCAGAAAAATTATAAAACTTTGAGAAAAAAGTAGAAAAAATAGATTTTGAAAAAAAGTCAGAAATTCGAAATGTATATCTCTACTTTATATTTGTGTCTATTTCATCCCTCTCTGCAGACAGACAGACAGACAGACAGACAGACAGACAGACAGACAGACAGACAGACAGACAGGTAGCAGACAGACAGACAGAAAGACAGACAGGTACTCACTGACAGCAGGGGGTCCGGGGTTCGCTCCGACCTGCTGCTGCATCTGTCTGTGGCACTGCCTCAGGTCAAACACCTGCAGAGAGACAGGTGTTTTCAGCTGTTTTCTGTTTAAATGAATCATTATTTATTGTAATTATTTTAGTTAAAGGTCTCCTATTATACTATTTTAAGTCTCAGATATATTCATATATGAAGTGTTCTGCTCCAAACCCCAAACAGATAATTCCAGCCCCATCCCCCTCTCTTCCAGCTGTTACTAAAGAGAGGATTCTGGCCCTTAAAATGTAACCGAGCTGCTGATGTTGGCCACGCCCCCTTTGAAGCTGCTGCTAGCCACGCCCCATTTGAAGCTGCTGCTGGCCACGCCCATTTGAAACTGCTGCTGGCCACGCCCATTTGAAACTGCTGCTGGCCACCCCCATTTGAAACTGCTGCTGGCCACGCCCATTTGAAGCTGCTGCTGACCACGCCCCCTTGAAGCTGCTGTAGGCCACGCCCATTTGAAACTGCTGAGGAAAAGTCTCACCTTGATGGACGCTCCGGGGTAGATCTTGTGGACGCCGTCCCCCGGCGCTCGTCCCGCCTCCCGGTCCAGGTACAGACTCTGGAGGAACACCGAGTGGTCGCTAAGGCAACGCATCCAGACGTCCCCCCCCCCCCGACACTCCAGCTGCACCCCCCGCCCAATGTGGAGCCTGCAGGTGAGACAGGTGAGAGACAGGTGAGACAGGTGAGAGAGATGAGACAGGTGAGACAGGTGAGAGAGATGAGACAGGTGAGACAGGTGAGAGACAGGTGAGAGACAGGTGAGATAGGGGGGATAGGTGAGAGACAGGTGAGACAGGTGAGAGACAGGTGGGACAGGGGGGACAGGTGAGACAGATGAGAGACAGGTGAGAGACAGGTGAGATAGGGGGGACAGGTGAGAGACAGGTGGGACAGGGGGGACAGGTGAGACAGATGAGAGACAGGTGAGAGACAGGTGAGATAGGGGGGACAGGTGAGACAGGTGAGAGAGGTGAGACAGGTGAGACAGGTGATATAGGGGGTACAGGTGAGACAGGTGAGAGAGGTGAGACAGGTGAGACAGGTGATATAGGGGGTACAGGTGAGACAGGTGAGATAGGGGGGACAGGTGAGACACTTTAACACAGGGTCTCTCCTCCTGCCCTTTATATATCGTAGCTGCTACATTGTGCTGCTCTTGCTCTTCCTGCATGTCATGTTCTGAAATGTTGCCTGTGAGAGACTGCGGTGGAAATGAGCTCAAGCTGGAATCCGGCTCATTTACACTTGTAAGCATTATTTTGTTTAAAATGTTCATTATGTGCACTGTCCCTGTTCAAATAAACGATGAAATGGCAGGTGAGACAGGTGAGACAGGTGAGATAGGTGAGAGAGGTGAGACAGGTGAGATAGGGGGGACAGGTGAGACAGGTGAGAGAGGTGAGACAGGTGAGATAGGGGGGACAGGTGAGACAGGTGAGACAGGTGAGAGAGGTGAGACAGGTGAGATAGGGGGGACAGGTGAGACAGATGAGAGAGGTGAGACAGGTGAGAGAGGTGAGACAGGTGAGACAGGTGAGATAGGGGGGACAGGTGAGAGAGGTGAGACAGGTGAGATAGGGGGGGACAGGTGAGACAGGTGAGACAGCTGAGATAGGGGGGACAGGTGAGACAGGTGAGAGAGGTGAGATAGGGGGGACAGGTGAGACAGGTGAGACAGGTAAGAGAGGTGAGACAGGTGAGAGAGGTGAGACAGGTGAGAGAGGTGAGATAGGGGGAACAGGTGAGACAGGTCACCTGGCCCGTTGGCTGGCCGCAGTTCGGTGGACGTTGCTCAGTTGTCCCAGACAGAATCTGTCTCCACCTGAAGGGTCTACGTATCCGTCCACCGTCACCTGAGGACACCTGGACTGAACCTTAAACATCTCCCCCACCTGGACGTCCAGCTCAAAGTACGAGACGGAGCACCAGAACTCCGGACCTGAGGGGGACAGGTGAGACAACGGGAGACAGGTGGGACAGGTAAGACAACGGGAGACAGGTAAGACAACTGGAGACAGGTAAGACAACTGGAGACAGGTGAGACAACTGGAGACAGGTAAGACAACGGGAAACAGGTAAGACAACTGGAGACAGGTGAGACAACGGGAAACAGGTAAGACAACTGGAGACAGGTGAGACAACTGGAGACAGGTGAGACAGGTGTGTATGGGGACAGGTGTGTGTGGGGACAGGTGTGTGGGGACAGGTGTGTGTGTGGACAGGTGTGTGTGTGTGTGGGGACAGGTGTGTGTGTGTGGGGACAGGTGTGTACCTGGGTGGTTGGACACTGGCTGTGGATACGGAGCAGAACTGTGATGCTGAGACCCTGCAGGGACAAACATTACACTCAGTACTCAGTAAAGTACTAATACTGCAGTCAAGTACTAATACTGCAGTAAAGTACTAATACTGCAGTAAAGTACTAATACTGCAGGAAAGTACTAATACTGCAGGAAAGTACTAATACTTCAGTAAAGTGCTAATACTGCAGGAAAGTACTAATACTTCAGTAAAGTACTAATACTGCAGTAAAGTACTAATACTTCAGTAAAGTGCTAATACTGCAGGAAAGTACTAATACTGCAGGAAAGTACTAATACTACCTCAGTCAAGTACTAATACTGCAGGAAAGTACTAATACTACCTCAGTCAAGTACTAATACTGCAGGAAAGTACTAATACTGCAGGAAAGTACTAATACTGCAGTAAAGTACTAATACTGCATTAAAGTACTAATACTGCAGTAAAGTACTAATACTTCAGTAAAGTACTAATACTGCAGTAAAGTACTAATACTGCAGTCAAGTACTAATACTGCAGTAAAGTACTACTACTGCAGTAAAGTACTACTACCTCAGTCAAGTGCTAATACTGCAGTAAAGTACTAATACTTCAGTAAAGTACTAATACTGCAGTAAAGTACTAATACTTCAGTAAAGTGCTAATACTGCAGTAAAGTACTAATACTTCAGTAAAGTACTAATACTGCAGTAAAGTACTAATACTTCAGTAAAGTACTAATACTGCAGGAAAGTACTAATACTTCAGTAAAGTACTAATACTGCATTAAAGTACTAATACTGCAGTAAAGTGCTAATACTGCAGTAAAGTACTAATACTTCAGTAAAGTACTAATACTGCAGAAAGTACTAATACTGCAGTCAAGTACTAATACTGCAGTAAAGTACTACTACTGCAGTAAAGTGCTAATACTGCAGGAAAGTACTAATACTGCAGGAAAGTACTAATACTACCTCAGTCAAGTACTAATACTGCAGGAAAGTACTAATACTTCAGTAAAGTACTAATACTGCAGTAAAGTACTAATACTTCAGTAAAGTGCTAATACTGCAGGAAAGTACTAATACTGCAGGAAAGTACTAATACTACCTCAGTCAAGTACTAATACTGCAGGAAAGTACTAATACTACCTCAGTCAAGTACTAATACTGCAGGAAAGTACTAATACTGCAGGAAAGTACTAATACTGCAGTAAAGTACTAATACTGCATTAAAGTACTAATACTGCAGTAAAGTGCTAATACAGCAGTAAAGTACTAATACTTCAGTAAAGTACTAATACTGCATTAAAGTACTAATACTGCAGTAAAGTGCTAATACTGCAGTAAAGTACTAATACTTCAGTAAAGTACTAATACTGCAGTAAAGTACTAATACTGCAGTAAAGTACTAATACTTCAGTAAAGTGCTAATACTGCATTAAAGTACTAATACTGCAGGAAAGTACTAATACTTCAGTAAAGTGCTAATACTTCAGTAAAGTGCTAATACTGCAGGAAAGTACTAATACTGCAGTAAAGTACTAATACTGCAGGAAAGTACTAATACTTCAGTAAAGTGCTAATACTGCAGTAAAGTGCTAATACTGCATTAAAGTACTAATACTGCAGTAAAGTACTAATACTGCAGTAAAGTACTAATACTTCAGTAAAGTGCTAATACTGCAGTAAAGTGCTAATACTGCATTAAAGTACTAATACTGCAGGAAAGTACTAATACTGCAGTAAAGTACTAATACTTCAGTAAAGTGCTAATACTGCAGGAAAGTACTAATACTGCAGTAAAGTACTAATACTGCAGGAAAGTACTAATACTTCAGGAAAGTACTAATACTGCAGTAAAGTACTAATACTGCAGTAAAGTACTAATACTTCAGTAAAGTGCTAATACTTCAGTAAAGTGCTAATACTGCAGGAAAGTACTAATACTGCAGGAAAGTACTAATACTGCAGTAAAGTACTAATACTGCAGGAAAGTACTATCACTTCAGCTGGATATTGGGATGATGTCATACAGAAGTGTGTTTGGGGGCGTGGTGATTGTGATGCTGTTGCTCCGCCCACCTGTCCTGCAGGGCTGTAGGGGGCGGGGCTAGTACCTGGCCAGGGTCTGCAGAGACCGTAAACAACAGGTCAGTATCTCTGCTCAATAATACTGCTACTACTGGTACCTTAATGTACAGTACAGGTGTGTGTGTGCAGGTAGAGTACAGGGTGTGTGTGCAGGTACAGGTGTATGTGTGCAGGTACAGGTGTTGTGTGTGCAGGTACAGTACAGGTGTGTGTGTGCAGGTACGCACAGGTGTGTGTGTGGAGGTTACAGTACAGGTGTGTGTGTGGAGGTACAGTACAGGTGTGTACAGTTACAGTACAGGTGTGTGTGTGGAGGTACAGTACAGGTGTGTACAGTTACAGTACAGGTGTGTGTGTGGAGGTACAGTACAGGTGTGTACAGTTACAGTACAGGTGTGTGTGCAGGTCCAGTACAGGTGTGTGCAGGTGTAGTACCTGTTTTGGGGGGCTGCTGTATTCGGGCAGGTGTGGGGAGGTGGGGGTGGGGGGGTGAGGAGGCTGTGGGGTGTGGGGGGGTTTGTGTGGGGGGGGGGCGTGGCCTCCGTGGTTCTGGGGGGGGCAACCCCCCTCCCACAGGTAACACCTGACAGAGCTGAAGGTGAGCTGCTGCCTGCAAGACAGAAGACAGGGAGTCACACCCTGTGAGTCAACTGATTAGGAAATTAACTTTAATTGACAGCTCACCTGGAGGGGGGATGCTGGGATGCCTGGGGGGCGGGGCTGGCTGTAGGGTCACAGGGGGGGGCAGCTCCACCTGCAGACAGTCCTGCAGGAACTCCTCCTTGATCCCGGACTGAGGACTGAAGGAGAACAGGAGGACGACCATAATAGTGTCACCTGTGTCACCTCTGTTTCCTGTGTCACCTCTGTTTCCTGTTACCTGTTTTCCTCGTCACCTCTGTTTCCTGTTACCTGTGTTTCTGTGTCACCTCTGTTTCCTGTTACCTGTGTTTCCTGTGTCACCTCTGTTTCCTGTTACCTGTGTTTCCTGGTTTCCTCTTCTTCCTGTTACCTGTTTCCTGTCACCTCTGTTTCCTGTTACCTGTGTTTCCTGTGTCACCTCTGTTTCCTGTGTCACCTCCTGTTTCCTGTGTTTTCCTCTTCTTCCTGTTACCTGTGTTTCCTGTGTCACTCTGTTTCCTGTTACCTGGTTTCCTGTCACCTCTGTTTCCTGTTACCTGTTCCTGTGTTCCTCTTCTTCCTGTTACCTGTGTTTCCTGTCACCTCGTTTCTCTGACCTGTGTTTCCTGTGTCACCTCTGTTTCCTGTGTCACTGTTTCTGTTTCTCTTTGCCTGTGTTTCCTGTGTCACTCTGTTTCCTGTTACCTGTTTCCTGTGTCACCTCTGTTTCCTGGTTTCCTGTGTCACCTCTGTTTCCTGTTACCTGTTTTCCTGTGTCACCTCTGTTTCCTGTTACCTGTCACCTCTGTTCCTGTTACCTGTGTTTCCTGTGTCACCTCTGTTTCCTGTGTTTCCTGCGTCACCTGTTTTCCTGTGTCACCTCTGTTTCCTGTTACCTGTGTTTCCTGTGTCACCTCTGTTTCCTGTGTTTCCTGCATCACCTGTGTTTCCTGTGTCACCTCTGTTTTCCTGTTTACCTGTGTTTCCTGTTTCTCTGTTTCCTGTTTACCTGTGTTTCCTGTGTCACCTCTGTTTCCTGTTACCTGTGTTTCCTGTCACCTCTGTTTCCTGTTACCTGTGTTTCCTGTGTTTCCTCTTCTTCCTGTTACCTGTGTTTCCTGTGTCACCTCTGTTTCCTGTTACCTGTGTTTCCTGTGTTTCCTCTTCTTCCTGTTACCTGTGTTTCCTGTGTCACCTCTGTTTCCTGTTACCTGTGTTTCCTGTTACCTCTGTTTCCTGTTACCTGTGTTTCCTGTTTCCTCTGTTTCCTG
>CM062272.1:172058-177058 GCA_031216635.1 Dissostichus eleginoides | reverse complement strand
AGGACAAGCTAGATCAAGCTAGGACAAGCTAGATCAAGCTAGGACAAGCTAGGACAAGCTAACACAGTAAACCAGGCAGGTAGGCAGCCAACAACTACTTGAAAAATTAAAATAAGAACTACAGAGTATTCATCAAAAGACAGAAGATTGAAAATAATATTTGCCTCTTATCTGATGGAAGAGGGACATTTATACTAACCGATACAAAGGAATTGCGCCAAAATTTGCTATCTGCTAACTAGCGTGCTAAGCAACAACAAAGAAGAGCACCATGGCTGATGCAACAGTCGGGAAGCCCCTCCCCCTTGCACTTGAATACCCAAAGGAGGTAAAAAGTGCACAGGCAAAGAAAGCTTTCAAACTTTAACTTCTAAGAGATAACCCAGAGACATTAACAGCCGACTACAGCCACCAAGGAGACAAGATAGTAATCTGTAACCTCATACCCACAACACTGAATCCTGGCATAAAGCGATTTGTTCCCACTATAAAGACCACAACAAGAGAGGAATATGTAGTGGCAGACAGGTTCTCATTGGAGATGATGATGACAGTGACAACACTATGATGACGGTAAACATTTACCATAATGGAACAATCATGTTCCAAGGGAGCCAGGCCAGTCGGACCTTAGTCCAAGAACATGTCCTTATTAAGGCACTAACAAAGACACAAAACACAGAGAAAGCTAGCAGCGTTACCCAGGTCTCAGAGAGACTGCTGCAGCCTGAAGACAAGCTACAGGGAACAGTGACCCTTCTCAGAGAGGAGCAGGAGCTGCAGCCTGAAGACAAGCTGCAGGGCACAGTGACCCTTCTCAGAGAGGAGCAGGAGCTGCAGCCTGAAGACAAGCTGCAGGGCACAGTGACCCTTCTCAGAGAGGAGCAGGAGCTGCAGCCTGAAGACAAGCTGCAGGGCACCGTGACCCTTCTCAGAGAGGAGCAGGAGCTGCAGCCTGAAGACAAGCTGCAGGGCACAGTGACCCTTCTCAGAGAGGAGCAGGAGCTGCAGCCTGAAGACAAGCTGCAGGGCACAGTGACCCTTCTCAGAGAGAGTCTATCTCTACAGGAGGTAGAGATAGTGGAGATTTTTCTCACTCACCATCCAGTGAATCATGTCAGCAGATTAAGGATGAACTCTGCCAGTTAAAGAAAGAATTAAAAACGTCCATACAACAACTAAGAGGAGTGACTGTCCTACAGGAGGACGGGGACATTCTAAAGAAAGAAATAACTGCAGTAAAAGAGGAGTTGCACCTCAAACATCAAACCATCCTGGGCCTGAAAGAGCAGCTCCAGAACCTCACAGCCACAGCACTGCAGCGCCCCCAACCTGCCACGAGTAACACCCAACTCACTGAGCCAAGGCCTTCAACCAGCAGCCTTCAGCTCCAGCCTAGCCCACAACCATCATCCAGTAAAACCTCACCAAACCCCACATTGAAACCATTCACCAATGGCCCAGCGCCCCAGCATGAGCCACAACCATCTACCAGCTACCAGCTAGACAATATTCCTCCTCCCACAATCAAAATAACAACCGACACAGACCTGATGCTGAAGTAATAATTCTTATTGACTCAAATGGAAAATTCTTAGATGAAGAACAACTCTTTCCCGGACAAAAAGTTAAAAAAATATGGTGCCCAAGAACAGATAATGCACTTGATGTTCTCACAAAGGCCAAACTGGGAGAACCAAGCCACATAATTGTGCACACAGGAACTAACAACCTTCGTATAGAGCAAGAGAGAGTAGCTGAATCTGTGACGAGAGTGGCGCTGAAGGCTACGCAGAGTTTCCCAAACTCTAAAATAACTGTCTCCACAATCCTGCCCAGAAGAGATTTCCACCCTCTCACTATCCATAGGATCAATTCGGAGATCTCCAGAGGATGTGCTGTAATGCCCAATGTCCACCTGGCACATCACCCCACCCTCAGCATTCACAGCCTCCATGACCACGTTCACCTCCGTAAGGACATTGTAAAAGTCTTTGCTAAGACACTTAAAGATGTGGCCTTAGGACGAAGCCAGGGCGGAGCCTCTGTTAGCCGCGGACGAGCTAGCCAGCATATAACTGGACCACCCCTATCACCACCTGCAAGAGAATATCGCAGATATCCCCTTGGATCAGGCCCCTACCCCCCTCCACCATTATTACCTCACCTTCAGAGCCACCCACCCAGAACCAGCGCCATACAAGCAAGACAGGCCAGCACCACTCCAATAAACTCAAGGCCCATACCAGGATATCAGCCCTGCCCCCCGTTTCAGCAACCAGCTCAGAAAAGCTACGCCACTGCACGAAGACCCCACCAAACATCGGCAGAGACGGGCCGACCTGGGAGAGATCACACACCTCCTTAGCCTTATATGCACCAAACTGATGAGTCAGGTCGTATAAGACTTAATTTAAAACACACACCACACACACACACACACACACACACACACACCACACAAACCACACACACTGACACCATTCTCCATCTCTATGTGGAACATCCAAGGTATAATTCTTCTCTGTTTGGACAGAAATATAGAACAGATGAATTTAAAGAAAACACACAAAATGTAGACATTATTATCCTCCAAGAGACCTGGTGTAGATCTGACTCCAACATCCACTGTCCCCCAAATTACAAACAAATTATTCTGCCCTCGATCAAAAACCCAGCAATTAAAAAAGGGAGAGATTCAGGAGGCATTATAATTTGGCACAAATTCGAACTCTCAAAATACATAACAATAATAAATCCGAGCCCTCCCACATCTGGATTAAACTATCCAAAAGCATCACATGTACAGAAAATGATTTGTTTTTATGTACAATATATGTTCCTCCGAGTGACTCTCCTTACTCCAGCGAGGAAATATTCCCACACCTCCACACCCAAATCTGCAGATTTCAGGCCCAAGGAAAAGTGTTGATCTGTGGAGACGCACGTACTGGAACCCATCCAGACTCATACTCAGAGAGTGGTAACAAACATATATTTGGACAAACTTTCCCCGCAACACCACAAATCTTCCTCGCCATAATTCTGACCCTCAGATAAACAAGAATGGGAGAGACCTGCTCCAACTCTGTCAAAGCCTCGGTCTGTACATTGTTAACGATTAGAGGTGACTCTTTGGGAAGACCCACCTTCTGCTCATCTCTTGGCACGAGAGATTACATGATAACAGATTTGGACCCGCTCTCTCTCAGTTCATTTATAGTCAAACCTCTAACTCCTCTATCGGATCACAGCCAAATGACTGTGTTCATGAAAAGAACAGAAACTAACAGTCCCAATCTGAGCCCAATAATCTGTTTAACATTAAAAGAAAATACAAATGGGCTCCAGACAGGGCACAAGAGTTCCAGAAAGCTATCGGAAACGAACAAATTCAAAGACTCTTAGACAACTCTCTGGACACCACATATGACCACAATAAAGAAGGCAGTTAGAACAATTAACCACATCTTCATGAGAACAGCTCATACATCCCAACTGAAGAAATGCAGCAACAAGCCCCCAAAACAAAAAGAAATCAACTGGTTTGATGAAGAATGCCAACAAGAAAGGAAAGAACTTAGGAAAATATCGAACCAAAACATAGAGATCCTCAACGCAGACGTACGCCTCCTTTGCGACATGCTCAAACAATGCAATCAAAATCAAGAAGGCTCAGTACACACAAAAACAACTAACAATAATCGAGGAGTCTTTAAACACAAACAGATTCTGGGGAAACTGGAAAGATCTAAATAAAAGTAAACAGGATGACCCAGTTCTACAGAAAGGAGACATCTGGACCGATCGCTTCAAACATCTGTGTGCTAACATTCCTATCAATTCTGACTCAAAGTTCAACAGCTTAGAGCCGGTCATCGAGGACTCCCAGAACCCTTTGGACTTTCCAATGACTGAACAGGAACCGGACAAAAAGTTGATTAACCTAAAACCAAAGAAGCAAGTGGGCTTGACGGCATTTTGAACGAGATGCTAAAACACACGTAAAAAGATCAGATTGGCTCAAACTGTTCAAGTTGATCCTGACTGTAGGTTTCTTTCCTGACAGCTGGAGCCCTGCTCTCAGAACAGCCATCTTTAGAAACAGAGATACATCTGAGCCCAATCATTACAGAGGCATCTGTGACACACCCTACACACCTACACACCTACACACCTACACACCTACACACACACCTACACACCTACACACCTACACACCTACACACCTACACACCTACACACCTACACACCTACACACCCTACACACCTACACACCTACACACCTACACACCTACACACCTACACACCTACACACCTACACACCTACACACTACACACCTACACACCTACACACCTACACACCCTACACACCTACACACCTACACACTACACACACTACACACCTACACACCTACACACCTACACACCACTACACACCTACACACCTACACACCTACACACCTACACACCTACACACCTACACACCTACACACCTACACACCCTACACACCTACACACCTACACACCTACACACCTACACACCCTACACACCTACACACACCTACACACCCTACACACCTACACACCTACACACCCTACACACCTACACACCTACCCTACACACCTACACACCCTACACACCTACACACCCTACACACCCTACACACCCTACACACCTACACACACTACACCCTACACACCTACACACCCTACACACCTACACACCTACACACCTACACACCTACACACCCTACACACCTACACACCCCTACACCCTACACACCTACACACCTACACACACCTACACCCCTACCCTACACACCCTACACACCCTACACACCTACACACCTACACACCTACACACCACCTACACACCCTACACACCTACACACCCTACACCTACACACCTACACACCTACACACCTACACACCTACACACCCTACACACCCTACACACACACCCTACACACCTACACACCCTACACCCTACCCCTACA